>JAQGCX010001600.1:0-10601 GCA_034700205.1 Plectus parietinus
AGCAGTCACCAGAAAAAAAAATTTCCGCCACTATGTGGCGAAAACGTTTTTTTGGCTCTTGGGGGTGGGGGCCTACGCACGTGCTTAGTGTGCTTCCACTATAATCCGCCACTGGTGACAGGAATACAAATAACGCATAATATCGCTTGTTTGGTGGCTGAATTTGAATTAGGTGTTCTTATATTAGAATAAATACGGTAACTCAAGTTTCCAAAGAGTGCCTTACGCTGATCTGTTCTCTGGACGCCGCCATCTGCAGTGGATGACTCTGACCTGACAATGAACCCAGGTGACAGGACGGGTGGGTGGCGCATGGATGGCCCTGACATTCGCTGGCCCTGACGAGAAGGCGTCAGCTGGATCGCAGACGGTGGTTTCAGCTCAATCGGCGCCTCCTCCTTCCCACTTCCGAAGCAGCGAATGCGCCAGTGGACAATGTCATCCAGGAACTCATCCACCTGAAACTGTACTAATATGATGATTTTAAAAATGTAAAGTTCCACAAGTGTATCCACAAATTTTGCTGAGCAAATGCGTGTTCATAAATTAGATTAACTTGCGATCGAAAAATCAACAAAATGTTTAGTCTTTATAGTTGCAAGTGAAACATAACACTGTAAATATAAAATTAACCAGAAGCATTAATTGTACCTGACAGCTGATGTCCAAGTTGTTGTACATGAGGGCGTGGTTGGTGGCCAAGTGCTTAGTGACCAAGACTTCTGTGGCTGCAGAGAAGACGCAGAACGAGCAGTAGAAGAGCGGCCGATTGACGTGAATCTCGAATAGGTGGCACTGCGCGTCGACCAGTAACACGTCCACAGCGCACTCGCGACAGAAGATCTTGTCCTTGTCCTTCTCCTTCTCCTTGTTCGCCGCCTGAGTCGGGGCTTTGAAGAACAGACCGACGTCCACCGCCGTCGCCGCCCGCACCGCTTGCGTTCCTGACAGAATTGCGACATTCTTCGGCGGCGAAGACGACTTGGCTTGAACGCGAACTGGCGAAGGGGAGTCGGACAAGCTGATGACGCCGCTGGTGTCTGCGGTAGCGATGTCGTCTATGACCACGGTCATGTCGAGCAATCCGATCGACTCGTCCGCGATGTCCAGGTACTTGTTGAGCGCGAAATTTTCCAACGAGCTGTTGGCTATTTCGGCGTCCTCGTCTTCTTCAGGAAGGTCTTTCAACGTGATGAGTTCTTCGACTATAATTTCGGTTTCATTGATGGACTTCAGGTCTGCGGATTGCTTCGCCGCTGTCAGGTGCAATTCGGGAATGCCGAGTGATTTGACAGTAGCGCTGCATTGGACTGCCGCTCCTTCGGGAAGATTGGCGCAGACGCCGGTGGGCTCCTGCCCGAGGCTTTCAAGCGAACTGACAACATCGGGTTCTGCCCCTGACAGAGCAAACGCTAAGGGACCGCCGGGCACCACAGCCGATACGAACACTTGCACCAGAAGTGAAGGAGCGTCCAGAGGGACTTTGGAGATACCTTCTACTCCGAGCATTTCACCGAATATGCGCAGCACAGCCCCCGATCGTTCACTGTCTTCCACTGGAGACTTTATAGAACTAGATGGCTGAAAATAAGATGGTTACCTACAAGTATTCTGCAAAGTTATGCAAGGACTAGAACGGTTAAACGGCCTTCATTGAAGAATTCATCCCTTGCTAAGCCCTGATAACGATATTTCAGTTTAGCTATGAATGAGCAACCAAAATTCTGAATTATTGGCACAATTAAGAGTGACAGAATATAATTGGAGACAAGATGGACATGTTTCAAGAACCAGCAACAACTAGGCTCATCCGTGTGGTTTATTACTGGAATAAAATGCGCTTGGTTTGTTTAAAAATTTGACGTAATTTTAATCAAAAAACATTGTGCGATATTATATTATGTACCATATACAGGATGACCCACGTAAGTGTGACACAACATTTGCCCACAACTTTTTTCCTCTTTAACCGATTTGGACAAAAAATTAACATAAAATCAGAGTCAATCAGAGAGTTTTGTTTGGTAAAGTTTCACAGCGATTGGAAACAGCATCCTTGAGAAATGTGGATTTCCGTAAAATTACAAGAATTCAAGATGGCTCAACAAAAACATCAACTACTTGAATTTCTGCAGCATCGCCAATTTTCATTGGATCAAGCTGAATTTTGGTACAGGTATATCCAAATGTGAGTATACCCAACCACTTCTATATGAGTATTTGAGGCACATTTGTTCCAATTTTCAGCTTTATCCGATTAAAATGGCGACACTGCGATGATTTTCACAACAGAATACCTTGTATTTATTGTAATTTTACGGAAATTCACAATGATCTGTTTCCAATCGCTGTGAAACTTTGCGGAACAAAACTCTCTGATTGACTCTATTTTGTGTTAATTTTTTGTCAAAATCGGTTAAATAGAAAAAAGTTATGGGCAAATGTTATGTCACATCTGGGGACATCCTGCAAGACGATGGACTTGAAATCTAACCCCTCATGGTTTCTCAAGTGACGAACACGTACCGATTTCGATTTGATTGAGTTGGGTGAGAGTGACGTGGGTGTTGAACTGGAAGGCCGTGGCGACCCGCTGTCACATTTGGACGCAATCTTCTTCTCGATGGCGTCGAAGCATGAGATCACGTCGTGTTCCGACAGAACAGCTATCGGTGGCGACTCTCTCTGCAGCTTGGGCGGCTCTTCCAGCAGCATCTCGGGTGCTGTGACAGCCGAAGTCTCAGGGAGCAGCATGGGGGCTTCCTCCATAACCGTTTCAATGTGTTCGACTCGCATAGAAAGCTGCTTCTGAAACGGAAAGGCACTGTTGACCAGAGATGGGTAAGGTTTGGCCCCGTGCAACTATTTGCCGTAATCCTACTATAATCATAGACCGTAATCCTACCGTAACTCAGAACAAATTTAGCCATAAAGTCCATCCGATGTCCTAGATCCTGGGCAGGCCTGGCTTAAGGGTCCGGGGGGCCCTGGACCTTTTTTCCTGAGGGGGCCCTTGAATACCGCCGGAGGCAAAATTTTTTGCATTTTTTACTGCCAGAGGCAAAATGCTTTAGCAATTTTTTGTATTTTTTACCGCCGAAGGTGAAATATTTTTGCTTTTTTTACCGCTGGAGGCGAAACATTTTGCGTTTTTTACCGCCGGAGGCAAAAAAAAATGTTTTATCGCTGGACGCTCCTTTTTATCTAGCTGGGGCTCCTTTGGGCGGTCGGGGGGCCCCGGACCTTAAGGTCCAAAAGGTTCATCGTTAGGCCGGGCCTAGTCCGTCCTGGGCAAAATTTGGATCTGTCCTGTGTCACTAGCACGGCCCACACAGGGTCACCCATGTATGCTGCTGACAATCAACGAATATTTCACATTTTACACTCTGTCGAAGACGCTCACATTTTATACTTTTTGGCACATAGCTATGCGGGGTAAATAAGCCCAAATTCAGATTTTTTTTATCGCGGACCCACTCAAAGAATTGGGGGAGGGTGGTTCGCAACTCAGTGCTTTGCAAAGTGACATCATTTTCATATAAATCATAAAAAGAGCGCGAAACTGCGAAGAGCATAGAATTTTACCGCAATCAAATAATTAGCTTAAATGAATAATCAGGATCGATTGATCGCATCTAGCATTAAAAATATCAACCAAAAATGTCACAATAAACAAAAAAGCAACAGTTATCGCCCAAATGCAGTCAACATTGCTTAATTTACAAATCACTCCACTAAATCTATAATATCTACTAATTGTTTGCGTCATTAGGAGGGAGGGGGAAAACAGCGGTCGAAAAACCGCATTAATTTTAACTAACTGTTCACCTAACAAACTCGAAAGAAATGAAAGAAGACTTGGTTTTCTGAGCAATTTACTATTTGAATGTGAGCAGAAGTTAGGCGAAGCGTTCAAGGAAAATTCCGTACTGTTCGGAGAGTAAGTTTGCATGAAGTTCGTCAAATGAACAGTTGACTATTAACCCAAATAAATGCACACAATAATTGCACAAATACCGTTTTTAAGAATTAGTGACTCTGGCTCACTATTTCTGCGTGGATCACTATTGTTTCAACCCCTATATGATTGAATATCAATGACAAAAATTCATTTTGAATTCAAATTCAAACATTTTTGAATAAATTCTTGTAAAAAGTGCATATTATTTGACTTTTTGTTCATAGAAAAATGAAAGAACGATGAAATTGAATACCTAAAGCGTGCGTTAAGCATGTGCTGAACGCATATTGTGTCGTACTTGAGACAATTTTATCTTTCGAAGTACAGAAAAAGTGACCCAAGAGTCACTATTTCTGCGTGGGTCACTAATTCTTAAAATACGATAAACAAGCTAACCTGAACTTCGTGATCCTTATGGGGTTGGACTTGTTCCACAACCGGCGTTTCCTTTTCCTCCTTGCTTTCTCCGGCCCATAGCGCTTTCTCTATCCAGACGTATAGACGACTCCTGGCCAGATCTTCTGCGTAGAAGCATTCGTAGGTACTGCAGACGATGTCACTGTGTTCGGTCGTCAAATGGATTCCGACGTTTTCGACGTTTTCGAAGCACAGCAGACACACGCGCGGCTCCTCCATTTTTTTCTCCACGACAGAAAGCACACTGACTGATCTTTCACTTCGTTGGGTCAACGCTGTCACCTGATTGACATATCCCCCTTTTCTAACAAAGCAAGCAGAGTGACCTAAGGTCTCGTTGATTGGGCTCATCAACTCATCAGACGATCGAACGACAAAAGATTTTGGCGGCGCATTCAGTATGTAGAGGTACTGTAACTTTCGAATTATGCATTCTGTGACAGAAAGTTTTTTGAACGCATGGTATTGTGTGATTGTTGTAGAAAACTGCTCATCATGCGAGGGTTGTGTGCTTGCTGGAAATGTTTGAGAATGCTTTTGTGATCAAAATAAAACTTCATCGTCAGTTAATTCAGTGTGTTCTAGTCCACGGTACGGGGAACCCCGTACTCCCCGTACCGGCCCGCCCCGAAGAAAAAATTTCAAAGCTGTTATTTATTATTGGACTTTCGCTTTTTGTATGCATATTTTTTGAGTAAAGAGAGAATAAAACGTGACTAAATCTTACAGAAAGATGTAAAATGAGACAAAATGAGCACAAAAATGATGAATTTTTTCGAAAATTTTCTCCGTACTGAATAAACAGTACGGAGCGCTCTCCGTAGCTTGGTTTGGGGTTCCCCGTACCGGCCTGCCCCGGACGAAAACATTCTCCGTACTCTCCGTACCGGCCCGCCCCGAAGGAAAAATTCCCCGTACTCCCCGTACCGTTCTCCCCGAACCATTCGCCCCCGTGGTAACACTAAATATTGCTCACAACCCAAACATTGGCCTTTTGTTCGAGCGTGTGATTTTCAAGTCCTGAATAAATTCAGTTTCGTGCCTCACTTCGTATTCAATCAAAAAGGAAGTATAATTCGAGAGGTACAAATTTTCAAATGACAGCTTTTCTTAATTAAAATTCCTTGTTTCTTGTCTTTCGTTCCGTTTGTCTGCAGGCTGCACGTACGGCGATAACTCTCTTGATTTAATTTCCTTGCAGCTTGATACATATTCGCGATTTAGACAGTTGCAAACCAGCTTGCGGTCGCGCAAATTTCTTGCAAATGACCAAACTTTTCAGAGCAACTGTTGAAAGAAGAATTTCAATAAGGAAAATGAATCAATCAGAATCAGCAGCTGAAGCATGTCGCGATTCACCGAAGAATGCGTTCTGGAACAACGCCAGTTCGACGCCCAATCAATCGGTCATCGATGCTGGATCTCTGCCATCGTTGCTCGCATACCTAATCGTTGGTGCCGTCGCGTCCGTCTTCAACATCATCTGCATTCTCATCTTCGTGACCAAAAAGGTCAGATTTTTCAGCATACGTATGGGCGTCTGGCTGGGAACTGTTATTTGCCAGTGGGATGCAGTAATAAGGGCATACCTGTAACTGGGAGGGACCTAGCTACACCCATCCCCCCTCTCGCCCCTGTGATTGCGGCCGAAGGCCGCAAAAAAATTTGAATTTTTGAATTTTGCGCCAAAATCCGAAGTACCGTACCCGGCCGATCTCTCCCCCCCCCCCGGTCGCCGGTCGGAGTGTAGCTGGCCTCGGACCAGCGTTACAGGTATGAATAAGGGATACCACATAATCCCAAACCGGGCCATAGGACATTATGTGCTATGAGGCCGTGGATACAACGCACATACATAACCAGCAACATACATGACCAGCAAAATACATGTCCAGCAACAGCGTGTATAATGCTCCAATATGCGGTATTCTCTGATTCTAAAATCAAAATACAAATTGCAGCTTCATGCCTGCCGGGTTAATACAGCCTAAATATTGTTGTCCAAGTCGAACTCAGTTCAAATGTTGTTAAATAACCCTCCCACAGTTGATTGTTTGCTCACAGAATAAAGCGGTACGCTTGTCGCGATCCAAAAAATGAAAATATATATTATTGTGTACTCTTAGTCGCATGCTTCCAATCAACATTTTTCAGGAACTCCGTCAAAAATACCTGCTATTCGCATTTTTGGCGTTCGCCAACCTGTTCAACACACTATACATGTTTTCAACTGGCTATCGTAAACGACATTTCATTTTCACCAACCAGTACAATCAACTGCGAAGCAGTTTTGAATGCCTGCAGTACCCAGGGACTCATTTGCAAATACTCGGCAACCAACTGCCAGCTTTGGTACTTCTGGTTATTGATATCGAACGACTAATTGCTGTTTACAAGTAAGTCTTTAGATGTCTGCTGCATTGTGAAGGATCAGTTTGGCATAAAATTAGATATTTTATCTACCGAAAATTTTCACATATCAAAATTTTGATGGACTTTATAATTATATATCTATCCTTCTGACCTTAGCTGATGTAACAAAGTATTGCAGTGCATTCCTCAAATAATTTTCATTTTTACTTGCAGACCCATATTCTACAAAGTCTACATCACGGATCGCCATCGGATCTTCATAGTCATCGGTTGTTCCGTGATGGGCATCATCTCACTGCTGTCTGGCTATTTTAGCTCTTACCTGAACCGAGCAAATTGCGTCTCTGGGTCCTGTGCTATGGAGAGCTCGATTGGTCTCCCATACAGTAATTACAATTCCTTAATTGTTATTCTATTCCCGGTTTTCGCTTTCATTCTAAATATTTTCACATACTTCGGTACAAAACGATTACGAAAACACGCGAATATGAAAAAGGAACTAAAACTTGTTTTGATCACTATGATTATAACTTCTGTTGATGTCGTTATGATTGCTACTCCCAATATTCTCCTGATGTTATCGTCAAACAGTATAATGAGAACAGGATCGTGGTTTCCTTACTTGTACATTTGTTTCTGTTGTAATTCGGCAACTAATCTGTTTGTGTACATTTGTCTCAAACGAGACTTTCGCAACCATCTGTTGATTTCCATCTCTTTTGGCAGGCTGAGAAATTATTTGAATGCCACGACCGATAGAATGGTTCGACTACGCAAAGTTGCACCAGTTGTCCCTAGCAACGAGTTTAGTGTCCCCATTCGCCTTCAGTTGGACATACCATGCCAAGCATCACGGACTGAAATAATCAGTAAGATGATAAGGAAAAATTTATGTTTATAGTTTGATATCTTTAAAAAGTGCACACCAATAAAAACCTGTTGGGAAAGTGGATACTGTAGTCCATTATAACTGAATTTTCGCACACAAAATCGATGATTCCTCCTCATAAGATATAATATGATCGCAAAATGACGCATTCTTCGTCGATTCTGACAAGATAAAATGGATGACTACGAATATTAAGTTCTGCTGGCTGTATCGTTATTTACATGAAATGAATCAATCAGATTCGTCCACGGATAACGAACAAATCCCATGAAATTCAGTATGTCCGTATCGAAATCACAGAAAAAAGGTCACACTCTCTGGAAGTCAGAGAAAGTCAACAGTGACAACTGCTCTGTATGTTCATACCATACCTGTAACCAGGGGGGTTTAGCTACATATTGCCCCGCCTGGAGGGTCCCTTTATGTTGCTAGATACATGCATCCCCCCTCCCTCGTGGTTGGGTAGAATGAGTAGAATGACCCTCGGCCGCGAAGTACCCAAAGCAAAGGCCCTAAAAAGTTGTGCATTTTTAAATTTTGCGCCAAAATTAGTAGAAAGCACTGGGTAGAATGACCCTCGGCCGCGAAGCACCCGAAGCGAAGGCCCGTAAAATTTTTTGCATTTTTAAATTTCGCGCCAAAATTAGTACTGTACTCCGGTGACACCAGCATGTAGCTGACCTCGGACCAGCGTTACAGGTATGCTTCATACGCAAGCCATATCAGACAAGTTAGCAATTAGGAGCAAGATTTGTTTAAAGAGAACTATTAAATGTCACCCAAGAACAACTATGCGCTGCGCTTTCTCTCAGTTTGCAAAGTTACAAACTGTTTTTGGTAAGAAAGTCAACAGTATGTGCGAAAGGGGGTATTGTTGCTATGTGAAGCTCAAAATCTTGAGGCTCAAAATCCAACAGACGAGGAGAGAATGGCACCAATGTTCGCACGCAAAACACACGGTCTTTATTTAGGTATACGATAACATCACAAACATTACCATATTGTTCGGAAGTTGATTAACCAATAATTCATAAGCTCGGTATTTTGCTCGCTGTACTCAATTACATGACGACCTTTAGCTGGAGAGTTGGCAGGATTCAACTGACAACTTCTATATATATCAGTTCCTTGTTTCCAGTTTCCTGTGTCAACAAGCTGTGCATGGTACACATATGCATTTCATGAGCGCGACTTATTTTATTCGTTACAAATCTTAGCAATGACTCCATCGAAAACTAAATTGTTCTCGTTGATTTGTGCAGCTATCTCGTATAAGTTTATCAAATTCGACTTGATCATAAATACGTGACAGTCGGTGCCATTTCATAGTGATTACTCAAATGTAAATGACTCGCCTCCCCATGTATCAAAAGACTTGAGGAACCCATTGAAGGGCCCCTGGGGCCTATTTCACAAAGGCACAGAAAAATATTTCTAAAATGAGTAAATCTCCACGGATTTTGATAATTCAAACACGAAAATCTAAGTTTTAACAAGGTCTATCTAAATTTAAAAACCACATTGAAAATGTTAGTTTTCTGTTAAAGGTATAGCTCGTCAAACTGCGCAGCCAGACTTTTGAGACAGACGCATAATTGTACTGTCCGGTATGTTATAACTGTCCGGCATAATTGTACTGTCCGGTGACAAATGCTACGCTAACGCTTCAAATTTTCATTTCCATTTCATTTCCATAGTGATGGAAAAGTAATTTGCTGGTCAATAGTATTTAATGTAATTTGCAGCAATGTGATTTCCTGTCAATTAATTTATCGCAATATTTGTGACATACGCACGATTTCTGGATTGCGTTAGCACGAATTACGGAAATCGAAATTTCAGTTCCGTCAGCCGTCTATAACTATTTGTTTCGTTATTTGTTCTGTTTGAACGAGAGGTAGGCACGTCGGAGGTCGGTGAAAGGTGGTACCTCTCTATGTAGGGAATATACACTCCCCACATGCATGAAAAACCCAATAATATCTAGTGTAAACCTCAAAATAATTTCGCCACTACGTGGCAAAAACGTTTACTACCCCCCACACGCGGGAGGTACCCGGATAACAACCCTCTGGAAGGAGGTATACAGGCCCGGATTTTGATTTAGAGTGCCACAAACTTAATGGGGACTCCTAACGTAGTATTGCCGAAGGCAAATTTTTTCAAATTTGAGCGCCAATTTTTTGGACATTTTTGCTGCCGAACGCGAAATTCTGGTGTTTTTTTTAACGGCAGCGGAAAATATTTTGAACTTTTGTACAGTTGAAGGCAAATTTTTCAACATAATTTTGCAAATTTGGTCGATAAGTGACGTCGGGGGGTCCTGGGCTACGTGGCCCATGTGGGCCATTTATAATCCGGCCCTGGGGGTAAACACCTCCCACAACCCCCCCCCCCCCCCCACGGCTCACCTCGGGTTTGAGCTTCGAACAAATGTCACTCTTCATTCCGAAGTACGATTAGATTTTCGCCAACAAGGCAAGAGTTCAACAAATTTCCGCATATTGCTTCGCGTATTATAGGGTTTTCTAATCTGTTTTCTTTATTGTTCAGCAATTTTCTCTCAAATAAACAAACTTTTCAGAGCATCTGATGAAACAACAAGAATATCGAAAATAAAATGAATGAATCAGTAGCAGAAGCGGCGGAAGCATGTCGTAACTCGCCAATAAATGCGTATTGGAATAATGCCACGGCGACACCCGACCAGTCCGTCATCAGTGCGGCATCTCTCTCGCCCCTTCTCACCTATATAATCGTTGGCGCCATCGCATCCATCTTCAACATCATTTGCATTCTTATCTTCGTCACCAAGAAGGTGAGATTAAGCATTCCATCAGTGCATATGGTGCTTTCAGTTTCATAAATTGGGGTGCGGGAATTGAGGCTGCCCGCGAACCGGTTGAAAATGGGCGGATTTTTGCGACCCCATTCAAAAATACGGTATTTTGAGCAAAATTT
>JAQGCX010001601.1:0-10596 GCA_034700205.1 Plectus parietinus
TGAAGTAGAGTAAATTTTAAAAAAAGTTGTTTTCGAAAAATTCACTGGAAAAAAATATACTATTGTTTGACGAGCTATAACTTTTCAAGCGTTGCACGCCTGACCAGAAAATTTTTTAGACAATCATACCGAGCATAGATCTTCGTTAGGCAAAATTTCACACCGCAAAAGTTAATACTCGTGTCTATCCGTTTTTTTGAAAATTGGGCCTAAATTTTTTTGTTTTTTGTTCAACACGCGCCAGCCGGCACTCGGTTTTCAACAAATAATTCGTCAAAAAACAAAGGAATACAACATTTTAAAGAAAAATTGAGCACTATTTTAACGAGATCTTTCATATTTCGGTCTTATTTGATACACATTTGCATTTAAAACACCAAAGATACACTTAATATTAGAGGTCTCATGTCAACTTTACATTAAAATATACCCAATTGTACAGGATGTTCACAGAAAATAGCGGCACTGTGCTGTCAAAATTGTTTCAACCTTTCTGGACCCTGTGCCATTATTTCTGCCTGTGCCACAATTTCTTAAAATACGGTAATTGCAACTTACTCTCCGTCGTTTCGTTCGAATAAAAAATATGTGTTGAAGCCAAAGCGGCGGTTGTTTGCCGTTCCGACCTTTCCGATGGACGCGCATCACAAAACCCGTCGTCATTGCAGCCAATGACACTATCACCATGTTGAACAGAAAATACGCAACTGAAATGCAACATTTCAGTCGAGCTGTATTTAAAATAACTTCCTGGGGCAATATAGCGAAGTTATAAAATATCGAATACGGTGTAACGAAACGACATTTTATACATGACTATTGAAAGATATTACACTGAAATTTGGAATTCACAAACGTATACTGGTTGGTAATGGATCGAGGCCCTAATGGATAGCATAAATAAATAAATGTTCGCTTTCAGAAAGGGTATTTGCTTTTTCTAGTACCGTGTAATTCGCTCAGATGTTTTTCTCTGAGCTTTTATTTGCTGCTTATTTACTTGCAAGCAATCAGCTGCTATTCCATCGCAATTATTGTAATCCGATGACAATTGGATTTTAAAGTGCATTTTTTAATCCGATGACACAATATCATAAGCGCTACATCTCTTGAATAGGAACAACGACGCAGTCTGTTCCGACACCTAGAAGCAGGAAACAAATTTATTCGCTCTTCTTTTTACACCGCGACAAATAATGTACAGCAGTTTTCCGTCCCACAAAATTTATGGGCAAAAAATCATCGTGTATGTTCCGAAATCCCAATCAAATATACAGGGTGGCCCATTTATCTATGAAAGATTACGTTTCTCGCATCTTTTTATAACACCACCAATTTTAACCAAATTTTAACACGACATAGACCTAATATTAAAGTTTCTTTTGACAAAGTTTCATTGCGTTCGGACGTAACCTCCTTGAGAAATGCGATATACGGTAAAAATGCCAAAAATTACACATATAATTATGCTACAATCTCCGCAGAGGCGCTAGTTTTTTTCAGATGAAGCTGAAAAGTGATATAAGTGAGCCTCAGGGACTATGTTTAATGTGGCAAAAGTTTCACGTTGGATCGTAGCGTAAATCTGGTTTTATGAAAATTTTAGTCTTAGACGTCACTCGCAGAAAAACGGCTCAATTGATGAGAAAATGGCGATACCTTAACAAGTAGCTCGCCCATCACATTGAGCGATTACGGAAACATTTTTTCGTGAAAACTTATCAAAAAAGCACTATTAGGCTACATTCAAAATGATCCTTTTCGCAATTCGCGGTTTGCATACGAAATTTTTCCCAATCAAGAGCGAAAATTTTGTCTTTTTTATACAAAAATTTGCATAAAACCCGATTTTCAAAACCTATCGACTTTTCAAAATCTGATTTTTTTGAGATAGTCCTTGTCGGCATATGTGCACGAAAATTCAGCTTGATTCAATTAAAACTAGCTGAACCATAGCTGTTCAAATAGTACACGTTTCCGCTAAGCTTTCACGATTTCTGGACATTTTACCTTACACCGCATTTCTCAAGGAGGTTACGTCCGAAGACAGTGAAACTTTGCCAAAAAAACTTTAATATTAGGTCTGTGTTGTGTTAAAATTTGGTTGAAATTGGTGGTGTTATAAAAAAGATATGAGCAAACGTAATCTTTCATAGATAAATGGGCCACCCTGTATATTGTGAATGAGTAATGGAACCCAAGTATTTAGCGCGCAATCTGGACCGGATATGACGGCTGTCGTCGGAAGAGACTTGGTAGGTATTTGGACTCCGTGGGAGGCAAATTGCGCAAAAAGCGCCGACTGCGCGTATTGGAGGCCAAGTGGGCACGAGGAGGCCAGGCTGGATGACGAATGACGTCTACCCACCGAATCATTAGTCGTCGACACTACGTTCTCTCCACCCGCGGAACAGATCGTCTGTCTTGCACACGGCCGCATCTATCTTCGGCCGCTTTTTGAAGCGCCCAACAAGACAAAGCCTCCACTTATTGCTGTCAGCAATGAGTTCCAAGCCTGCTGAGCTTTTCGTCTGTCTCGTGGCTCTTCCTATTTGCAACAGTAATACAGTTGCAAGGGTATTGCTCAGAGAAGCCAATCATTGAACATTTTAAGTCTATATTAAAGCTCTCGTGTGTGTGTTTCGGCCTGTCTACTGTGGCGAAAATTTTTAGTTCAGTAAATCAGAGGGACAAAATTCACGGCGTCAGAAATCTTTCGGACTCGAAAAAAACGAAAGTCTAAAAAACCGTCCAAGCAATTCGTATGGCAGAGGAGCCCCAAAGGAACGGAGAAAAATAGAACCTTGCCACTCGTTCAAGTTAGTTCAAAGCTGGAGCGCACTGACGGAAACAAAGGCATCCGTCAAGTCTGATTGTGTCAACTCGCGCACTCACACCACCCCCTCGCCGCCCATTAGCCGCGGCGGTCGGCTAGCGTAGCTAAACTCTCTGCGGCGCCGAATCGGCCGATAAGAGCCGGCGGACAGGCGGGAGGGGGAGAATTTACGCTCGGTAAGCTGGCGGCGACAGTAACTTTGTCGGCGTGTAGAAAAAGCGGTCGTTCGACTAGTCGTTCGGGCTGATTGACGACGACCAGGTGTCATCGACGAACGTGCGGGAGACGTTTCAAGTACCAACCGTTATCACGAGCGACGGCAGCGAACGACTTGTGCGCGCGCGCCGTTTGAGAAAAAAGATGGCTCGCTTACCGAGCAGCGGAATGGCGGTCGAACTGTGCGGGACCTTCTCGCTAACGACCAGCGAGAGGACGGCCATCGTCAGGATGGACGTCACTCCAAGTGTAAATCGCTCCTGCAATTCAGCCGTTTAAACGTGTCAAGTCGGTAAACAGGATGGGATGTAGAAGTGCCTAAACTCTCTTTCTATCACCAAAGCCTTCACTTTCACGATAGTTTTTTTGTTCTTGACAGCCAATGCTGTACACTTGTGCGAGTTTATGTGGTGATTGACTGACGTAATGGTACAACGATAAGTACACGGTATTTCGTTTACATCCAAAGAGCAAACAGTTATTGTTTTTTTGATAAGTTTCACAGCCAAATTGGAGGGGGCGAGCTACAGAACAATGATCCTCCAATGCAATCGGTTACTTTTTATATGAGGCGTTTAACTGTTTGTTGTCATTCAAATCGCATATCTGCATACCGATCGTCGTCGCTGCAGCATGAAAAACACATTAAATAAATAGACTAACTATGAAACCACAAAACTTTCAAATATGAATAAATAATTACTTTCGTACTGAAGCATTTTAGCAAAATAGTGACACAGCGGCATACCGTAATCATCAATTGCTCACCTCACGTTCGCCGGTCGTGGAGAAGCGCGCGAAGAGACCAACGATTGATATGGCGCACATAACGTAACTCGGAAACGTCAGCGTAACCATGTAGAATAGCGGCTTGCGCTTCACACTCACATGGTATTCAATTTCGCTGACCTCAAAAGAAATCAGTTCGTTTTCCTCTTGTTTGCATTAAGCAGCGCACCTCAATTCCCTCGTGAGAGTAATTTTTATCTTGGATCGTGATATCAATCAATTCCCACTCTTCATTCTGTAAAAAATGCTCCATTGAATGTTCGGAATGAGAGTGCAACAGTAGTTTGTCGTCGCCATAAGCCCAACTTGCGACCTGCAATGGATGAGGCAAATGAGCATTAAATCAGACAAACTTCCTCTCAAGACGGGGGATTATTCCAAGATAATAAAGTTAAAAGAGCTCTCTAATGCTTATGTAATAGATCATGTATTGGAAGAACAGAAGAAAAAAATAACATCATCTCCGTATTGTATTTGCTGAAATAAAATTGCAATCGATCTCCTTTATACTGTTTCATTCATGTTCTGGCGCCATACCATTCGTTCGACAGTGTGTTGGCCGCTATAAAAGGCCCCGTTGCATTATATCGTGGTCAGTCACTATGCAGTCAGTCAGTCAATAGTGTTGTGTTCGTGTCTTGAATCTTGCTCGACTGGCCTACTACTTACTCTTTTTTGAAGGAATAAACTGTCCTAAGCCTAAGCCTAAGCCTAAGCCTAAGCC
This sequence comes from Plectus parietinus, assembly GCA_034700205.1. NCBI lineage: Eukaryota > Metazoa > Nematoda > Chromadorea > Plectida > Plectidae > Plectus > Plectus parietinus. Next base: position 4,566 of record JAQGCX010001601.1, read on the forward strand.
TAAGCCTAAGCATCTCATCAGTGTTAAAGAAAACCGATGTGTTACACTTACTTCGAACGAACACACTTGTTCATCGAGAGGGAACCGCTTGATGTTGATTGTGCAGGAGACGGTGTAGACCGCGGGATTGCCGACCTCGACAGTGCCGTTGTAGTAGATCGTGCCAGGAGCACGCACCGTAGTCAGCAGGTCTTCGTGCATCAACCTGGAAGCCACGACCCTGCATTGGCAGTGTATATAAACATCGTCTCGTTTAACGCTACTACTACAAGCACACGGCACATACATGTTAAAGATGATGATGTCCGGAAGCCAAATTGCCTTCAGCGGCAGCCAAGTGCGCTCCAGCCCGTTAAAGTCGTCCGGATTCCACGAAAGCGAAGGATCGGTCCACTTCTGCCAAACTTTTAATTAATTGCTGAGTATTGTTGCGACAGTAGATATTGAAAGTAGCAGATGAATGGAGTAGGAAACAAATTGCTTAAAAGTTGCATTCCAATTTCTTAAATCATCAGCCAAACAATGTATTTTGCTCTTAATTCAGAGTTTTTCTTACAAACACTTTTTGATTTTGTTGAATTATTTATCTTGTATGAACATATTTTTGCTTTGAAAATTTTAACCGGTCAGTTCTGTTTGACCTCCGCAATTGCGACGCAATAAGAGTATTGGAGGAATAAGGAAAATTGTTAAGCGCTTGTATTACAGTACCTCATCGACGTACACGAGCGCTGTCATGGTCTGCTTGAGCTCGTCGATGCCCAAAATGTGCACAAAGTCCATCTCGTAATAGACGTCGATGACGCCATCGGGCGGCGCATTGCGGTTGTGCTTGCTGAGCAAGTACCTGGTCAGGTTGTTCAAATTCAAAGCGCCTGAACGATAAGTACGTGCAAAGAGAGAGAATGGTGAAACAAAGAAAGCATCAGAGAAATGATCGATTGCGGTGATCAGATGGTGCAAAGGGCGAGGGAAATGGGGGAGAAGGTGGACGGGATGACAACGATTGCTAGTGAGTGACAGCAACGAGCGTCGTTGCAGTTCAGCCGAGGATCAGCCGTCCTGTCTTCTCGTCATGGCGTGCATCGCGACCGATCCATCAGTGATCGATTAGACCACACTCAGCACCCTGCCGATCACCACACCCGGACAGACCGACTTACTCATTTCCACTGACTTATTGCCGACGGGTTCAAGCGCGAAGGACTCGTCCTCGCCGCTGCCCTCTGGCACGAAGCCGTCGAACATGCTGGCGTCGAGGACGGCGGCCAGCACGCTGAGCCAGCCGACGAAGACGAGGCCGCGCGGTCGCATCGCGGGCGGGAAGGAGCGACGACTGACGGGGCGGCCGGGGCGGGACCGGGTGTAATCAGTTGTGCCGTAGAAGACGCCGCTGTCGACGGCTGGACGGCGTCGGCACTCGCAAGGGCGCCGGCCGACTGATTTGTGGACCGACGGGCGACGCAACAGACGCGGCGATACCTCCGATGAACTATGGTCAGATTCGAACTGGCGATTTAGCGCAGGCGCCGCGCGCGAGCTGCTGATGGCCCGCCGCAGTCGGCCGACGCAGTGGTGCGCCGCTTGAGGCGCTCGGGGTCGCAATCGACGGCCGCCGCCGCCAATGAGCAATCGCCGTCCAGGGCAGAGATGAATGCCAGCCGATCTGCGTGGCCGTGTCGCCGGAAACCCAACTTCGCCGGCGCACGACAAAAAGCCACCGACCGAGTTCCCTCCTCCACCCGAGATATCAAACAATTGCGCGCGGTGGAAAATTGTCCATCAAGCCGTTCCGTCCGGGCTGATCGATGCCGTCGCCGTCGTCGTGGACGTCCGGTCGCCGTTCACCACTTAATCAGACTGGAGCATCGCTCTTTCAGCATCCGCTTCTTCGCATTTAGTGGCAGCTCTCCCTATCGGTTTGCAATACTCCAATCACCGATCACAAATGTAGATGGAATTGTTTTCTGAGTAAACCAGGTTGCTATTGATGACGATGTAGACATTACGACATGCTGATATTTAAAAATATGGACACGGTAGCTGTGCGCTATGAATGAAAATGCAAAAGAGTCGCGGTGTATTCCTCAATGACCATCCCACAATGCACCCCCTTCAGCTAAACTGATCTATAGTGCATCAGAGTTGCAGTAAAAGTTTTCTCTTCCACGAGCAACGATCGATAACAAGGAAGAAACGCAATAAGTCATCAAGTGAACATTAATGACATTCTTCAAAGCACTCGGCTTCCAACGATCACTTCCTGCACTGATCGCTTCTCCGTCCATTTGACATGAAGTTTGCGCTTGTATTTTCGCTTTCTGAAAAAAAACCTTTGAAAGATATCGCCAATAAAGAAGAGAAAAAGAACTGACGTCTTAGTGCCAGGAGCTGGCAGCAGATTGCGCTTCTGGAAGCTCTTCATCCGCTCTCTCAGCAAGTCGCCAGCCGGCTGAAAAACAATCAGTGGTCAGTGGACAGAGCGGTCAGTCTGCACTAATGAAGAAAGGGATTTAATCGAATCAGACGGGAAATTGCAATTGCGATCAACCGACTCCCTTCCATGAATCAACAAATCGGGAGACTGCGTATCCCGGAGGGACCGGCGGTTGCAAACAGCACCCTATAGTCAAATGAAACATCCCCAGTAAAAACCAGCTTTGAAGTGATTGAAGTGAGAAAAGTTATTATAAAGAAAACAAAAAAAAACGGAAAGAACTTATGTTCCAACCTAATAGTTTCCATTTTGAATAATTTATTGCTTGATTTGCTCAACCCAGTGTGAAAGCCGTGCTTTCTTTGTGAGAGGTCGCTCATTTTCGCCCCGATGTTTTATAGTTACGCTAAAAGTGAGCGACACGAATTCTGATTTCACTCTTTCTTGCAGTAATAAATTGTTGAAAAATGCCATTTAGCGCAGACCATTCGCTTTTAACAGTAATTTTAATGCAGTGATTGAAAAAATTAACAATTGGGATTGTAAAAATTAGGTTTGCAAAGTTAGTGGCCGGTACATTGCTTAAAATTTATTGCTCACTCCAAAGCTGGTTTTTACCAGTGATATACACGGACCGGCCCGCAAAAGTTTCTATAAGCGGCCCGCGAGCCGGGCCGGCCCACAGAGAAACTTATCTTTTCATTGTCTACATATGTGCAAACACTTTGGAGCCAGTAGAAGACAGACAAATCTGAAGCAACCGCTAAGAATAGTGTGAGAAAAAACGTGAATCTGTGTTATTAATTGACCAAATTTTTTTTAAACCGGCCCGGACCCGGCCCGTGTACATCACTGGTTCCAACGTAATAGAACAGCGCTAGGATGGATAAGCTCACCTTTAGCTCTCGCATGCTGCCGACTAAGTCTTCGGTGAGAAGAAACGGTTCCTCGGGCGCTTCGAACTTGGCCTTGCTGATTCGATTCGGTTTGGTCAGCTTGTCCAGCTTCTTACGTTCCTTGCGCTGTTTCGCCAACGTCTCCACTCTTTTCTGCTCTTTTTCTACTTGTCGTTGAAGTGTCTTGGCACTAAAACAGAGAAAATGCTTCATTATTATGTCAAAAATAGTGACAGATCAGTCAGCGATCGGCCACAGAGCACTCATTTTCACAATGAAATTTTCGATAGCAACGGTGACAATAAAGTTGATGTATACCCGATATAATATTCTTGATTTGTGGATTTAAAAATGTTTCAGACAAAACTTATTATAAAATCATATCGGAAATATGGCAATGTAATTTAATAGATGAGCCAATCGTTCGTTATATGTTCAAAATGTTCGAAGACGATTATGCAGAATCGCATCACAGAACAGAACATTAACATGGTCGATAACAAATGAATGTATTATTACCGAAAGACGTCGTTGAGTAGTTTCTTCTGCACTTTCTGGTTCCGTCTGGCTGCCTGCTTCTTCTTGTCCAACGACTCGCGTCTCCTTGCCGCCGCCAGTTTGCGGTTTTCACTTGAAATCGGCGCCAACTCGGGCTTGTATTCGTCGTCCGCGTCCTTTTCTGAAACAGTGAGTGAGTGAGTGAGCTGATTTGCAATTTCTATAATAAGTGGGCGAACAAAGGAATAATTAGAAGAGCCGTTTTTCCGGTGGGCCCGGGGGCCCTCCGTTGGCGACTTCGGGGAGCCCCCTTTTGTACTACGGCGGTCGGGGAACCCGAAGACATGTCTTCGTTGTCTTTAACAATAATCCGGCCCTGATGTGGTCGGTGCACCGGGACCGGGCCGGGGTCATTTTCGTGGACCGGGACCGAATTAATCAGTGCAAACGTCATCTCGACCGGGACCGATTAAATGAATATTGGCTGGACCAATTACTGAACCGGGACCGATTCTGACCTGCACCCAGGCCCGGCTTATAGGTGGACCTTTTGGTCCTTAAGGTCCGGGGCCCTCCGGTCATCCACGAGTAAGGGGGGCCCCCGGCCTCCAAAAGAGGACCCCCAAACGACAAAATGCAAAGATATATGCCAAATTTTCGCCTCTGGCGGTTGAAAAGGCAAAGATTTCGCCTCTTCGGCGGCTGAACAATCCAAAAATTTTCGCCTCCGGCGGTTGAAAACGCAAAAATTTTCGCCTCCAGTGGTTGAAAATGCAAAAATTTTCGCCTCCGGCGGAACCTAGGGGCCCCCTCAAGAAAAAAGGTCCGGGGCCCCCCGAACCCTTAAGCCGGGCCTGGTGGTGAGCGACCACGATACGGGACGTCCGAACGCCTTCGCCTTCTGCGAGTTCCAGGACGAGCAGGCGGCGCAGAAGGCCATCGACACGCTCAACAACGCCGATCTCAACGGCCGCCCCATCCGCGTCAACTCGGTCAACTAGAAGAACTGAAAATCGTTCACCATAATTAGTCCATATGCGCTCGTTTTGTATTTCAATAAACCGTTGTTGGCGCTATCTTCCGCATCGTACTGCGTCCAATGTCTTTATGTCGTGTGGTACTTGATCCGCTATTGCGACCATTTTGTATGTTATATGATGCATTGCAAAGATATACGGTGATTCGCTACTTGTCGTCTTGGATTCGAACGCACTCTTGAGCTGACTCACAGAAAGGTAGAAACATTAGAAATGTGGTAGAGCGACATGTTCTCAATGCTCAGTAGTTAGTGGAGGTCGTCTACTGTAGTCTAGCTAGTTCGAGGATCGAATGGCGCACGGCTGACTTTGCTTCTTTCTGCGGAGGGAGACTGAGATAAAAGCGATCCCCGTTTCATCGGCGGGCACGAGATCGACTCAGACGGTCACGTCGAGAACGAGAACACTACCAGTGTTGCAACTGATTTTTAACTAGTTAAGCCAATGAAGTAGGAACCTGATTCTCTTTTGCTAGTTACCTAGGTGATCAACTCGTTACTATGGTGATCAACTCGTTTCCATGGAAACGAGTCGATCACCTAGGTAACAAGCAAAAGATGACCAGGTTCCTACTTCATTGGCTTAACTAGTTAACTAGTTATTAATTAGTTGCAGCACTGGTGGTGAGCGAACAACAGTCATTAAATGCTTCTGATATTGTTCAGATCTAGAGTAGTTCACTGACTGGCAGAAAACAGAGAACAGCAGTTCAATCTAATATTGAAACAAAATTTGGCTAACGATAGGCTATGTATGATCATATAGAGACTTTATTTGTTTTATATTGAGTTACAACTTACAACCCACAGGTAAAACAATTCAATTAAGAACATTAACGATAGTTCGGTAATGTAATGCTTGATTCAAAAGGCTTGAACTCTCCATTTGATCCGTTCAGAAAGTGTTTTCAGATAACCATGGATCTGTTTGATAGCTATGCTGATCAGGTTCAACTGCGAACAGAAATTCCCTCGAGAATGCAAGGTGCTCCGTTCTACTGTACAACTCTGTGTAACAACACTGATGACCAATTTGTATGACAATACCTTATAACTGTCGGCGAAAATACATTTCTTTTAGGGTTCCGCCTACTCGCCTTTCCTATTTGACACAATGTATTTATATGGGCTGGCGCTGAACAAAACACTGCGTGAATATCCCAA
>JAQGCX010001602.1:0-10595 GCA_034700205.1 Plectus parietinus
CAAATCGAAAGGAGCTGAAGAAATTCTACTATTTCTGGAGGAATTGTGCTGTCGCTTTGGAATGCCTAAGGTGGTTATAAGTGACCAGGGTGGCGAATTTTGCAACAAATGGTTCAATGGCTTCTGTGACCCAAATGGAATAGAGCATCGAATGACAGCTGCCTATCATCCTCAGGCCAATGGACTAACCAAACGTGCCAACCAAACGCTGAAGAAACAATTGCGGAAGATGGCCGATGACAAGACAAACAAGTAACCAAAACATCTCCATCGTGTTCTATACGGCATGCAGATGCACATTCCTTGTGCAACAAAGTTCTCACCCTTCCACCTCGTCTATGGATTCATGCCCCGAATGGCGATAGATAACCACAATGAAAAGAATCTCAAAGAAGCTGATGAGTATTCTACTGTTGAACGACCAATGCTGACAGCTGAAGAGATAGCTGAAGATGAAAACCATCTGAATGAATATCTCAAGATCTGCAAATCCCAATTCAAAGTGATGTCAAATCGCTCAGCTGTCGCGCATTCCAACATCAAAGTTGAACAAGGAAAGCAGAGAGAAACATACAGAAACTTGTGAGTACCATGTCCTTTCAAAGTTGGTGACCAGGTGAAACTGCAACGCAGCAGGAAGACAACTCGGCAAGGAGGTGGGATGTTGCCTAATTTCATCGGCCCACTCGCTGTGCAGCGCATCAAAAAGTTGCAGACGATGGACTTGGCTGATGCTGATGGAAATATAGTCCACTCGGGAAAAACTGAAATTAGCTGAGGGCGCATGCTGTCGTGGATTGGAGAAGCTAAAGATGTCATCATTGACCTGCCAACCAAGAAAAACTTGCAAGAGTGGAATGCCGAGCAGGAGGCGGAGTCCAACTCTGAAGACAACTCAGATGAACCACCGCCAAAAAAGCAGAAGCATTTTCCCACTGGACAACCAATGCAGTCGCCAGTTGCGACAGGTACGATCGATCTCACTGGTGAAACGCCACCCCGTGCACCAACGCCGGAGAACTCCAAGTTTTGGCTTCAAGGAAATTACGAAGTTCCTGGCACAAAAGGCAATACATGCTATCTGGCCCTCCGAAATTATCACCGCAAGAACATCAGTACGCAGAATGAGTGGATCTGTGGTGGTGTCATTGATGCAAGTCAAAATCTGCTGCAATGTCAATACAATCACCTCGAAGGTTTTGATACGGTCGATTTCTGCCAATCAGGTCCCCGTCGAATCGGATTTCCTCGAGCGCCCACTGAAGCCCTTCAGATTCATCACACTCAGACAACACAGCACTGGGTGGTGTCCTCATCCATTGGAGGCAAAGTGATTGTTGTTGACACTCTGTTTGACACTCTCACTGACGCCACGGCAATGGACCTCTGCGAAATGTATCCAGCATTGGCTGATGACAATGGTGTGCTCACCATCAATATTGTCGCAAGTCAGAAGCAGAAGGGCGGAAGTGACTGTGGCTTGTTCGCGATTGCAAACATGGTGTACCTGGCTCAGCACGGCCCCAAGAAAATATCTGCTGTCAAGTTCGATCAGGACCGCATGCGCAAACATCTCGAGGACTGTCTGATGAAGCAGCAGTTCACTGCTTTTCCCATGACAAGGAAGAAGGTGTCGCAAAAAGGTGCTCGCACCATCTACCTTGACGTTGTGTCAAAAATGATTCTGAAGTAGTTCATGTTTGCTTCATTCAATTTGTACTTGTAATTCTCTTGTTGTCCTTATCATTACTTTGTTTCGACTGACTAAACGTTCACCCGCGGTACATAAATGGCCACCAGATTAGTGGCAGAAAAGGGTTGCCTACTGCAACACTGTTTAAGAGAGTGGCCACCTTATTAGCGGGGCAGAAAAGGGTTGCCTACTGCGACACCGTTTTAGAGAGTGGCCACCTTATTAGCGGCTGAAAAGGGTGTCGGACACCATATTAGAGCCTAAAACGGTGGCGGACACCATATTAGAGGCTAAAAGGGTTGCGGACACCCTTTTAGGCGGACACCCTATTATGCTCACCACCGGCAGCACAATAACTAGTCTCAGTGACGTCAAGCCTTCCAACATGTGCATCGGCGTGTATCCTCAGTGGCGCACGTTGGACCTGGTCGACTTCGGCATGGCGCACCAGTTCACTGACACGACTGGATCCGTGCGCAAACCCCGTCCGTACGCGAGCTTCTGCGGTACCATAGTGAGCTCGCCGCTTCTTTTCGTGCGAACTGCGAAGTGAGTTAGTTCCCTGATTTCAGAGCTACGTCTCCCTGTAGGTGCACAAGCGCGACGAGCAGGGACCTGTCGACGACATGTGGGGCCTGTTCTACACCGTGGTCGAACTGGTGGCGGGCGGAGCTTCAAAGACGGCGAAGTCGTTCACCAGAGCAAGAGGAACACGCCCATCGGCGAGCTGAGCCTACAGACGCCGGCGCTGGTCCACTTCGCCGACCACCTCGAGTCGCTCTACTTAGACTCAAAGCTCGACTACACGCGCTTGAACGTGACCGGAGATCCGCCTTTCGACTGGGAATAATACTACCGCCGCCGTCCTCGTCGCCGTCAAAGTCACAATCTGCCCACTTTTATCGTTTTTATTACAATTCCGTTTTGATCGACCGATACTGTACTTTGCACCAAGTACTTCGTGTATCGATCGCCGACCGTCTCGCAACCAGTATTGTCTTTCGTCGCAAATAAATTTTCGTGTTCAGCTACGGAATGCTGCTGTGGGAGATCTACATGACCATCGCCGTCGTGCAGCAGGAAGTCAAGGCCGGCACCGGATGGAAGCTCCCCAGAATACACTGATTTGAACATTTTCACCGAAATCTGAAAACCTTTTGCAAATTGTGCAAAGGTACATAAGGTAAAGTTTGGTGATTAGAAAAATCCTGCCTTAACACTAAGGGCGACGAGTGTTATTATAATCGAGCGAATTCCGCATCTGCAGAGCAAGAAGTACGTGGTACAGATTCAACAAAATGCACGTTCTATGTAACGAAATTTATTACGGTTCTCTGAAAGAATAGCGCAATATAAGCGAATGAAGCTTGGAAAATACTTTTGCCATAATAATGACCGATACTGGTGCATGACAAGGAAAATAATTTGGCTAGCGTCGATTAGATGGACGGTACGAACGAAGCAACTGAAGAGACGGAAATCCGATGATGAGGGTCTACAAATTCAGCATTTGCAACATGGAAAAGCAGAGACATTTTTAATACCTGCACAAACCACTTCTTCTTGCATTCGGTGGACAGTCCACGGTCGCCAGCGAACTTCCAGGCGTAACCAGCCTCGGCCAAGTGCGCCACCAAGGCAAAGGCATTTCTGAAATTTTTTTCTCGGATGTAACCAGCCTCGGCCGAGTGCGTCACCAAGGCAAAGGTATTTCTCTACTTTTTTCTCAGATCCGTCTCGCGGATAAAGGGGGTCGCAGGCAACGTCGCGCAATTTTCTCCGCCGGCCTCACCGGTGGCCCAAAAACGCTACATTGTGAGTACAAAGAGATTGTCGGCGGGATTACATGTCGACAAAAACAGGGTCTTTGTGCTCAGCCGCCATCAGCCAATGGACATACCGGTGTGCACGCCCAGCGGCCATTCGCCCGAATGACGAACGCGCACCGGACCAGAACTTATCTCTACGTATAAGAAGGCGTACGCAGCTCCAAACAGCAGTCTTCGCTTCCACACCGTCACCTATCTCCCAGAAATCATGCAGACTTCTCCGGGCCATTTGGCATCGCATTCGGCCGTCGGCCTGTCCATCATTTCCCTTCTGCTTTGCTTCGGCTACATCCCCGTCATGTGGTCGCGCATGGCGAACATCCAGAACAAGCTGCGTCTGGGTGCGGACGAGTTCAAAGTGCTGGAAGACGACGCGTGGATGCAACTGCGCCAGTTGCGCGGCGACGCGCCTCGCTCGCGTCCCGCGCGCCAAGCGCAGCCACAGTGTCAGTGCGACTCGACCGACCGATGCCCACCCGGTCCGGCAGGAGCGTCAGGTTAGTCTCGTTCGCTCAACACAAATGGCACTCATTCCATTTGGAACACTGCCGCTCGGATTCAGTTGGCAAGCAATGTGGTTTCAGGAGCGTCTGGTGAAGATGGGCCACAGGGAGTGACTGGACCACGAGGAGAGCCCGGCCTTCCCGGCGTGTACAACGCACCGGTAAGAGATATTTCAAATAATCCATCTCGGTGCCGTTCATCGCCTAATTCAGGTGTCGAACGTAACGAAAAGTTGCAAGAAGTGCCCCAACGGACCGCCTGGAACTCCCGGAAATACCGGCCCACACGGTCCACAAGGCCCGAAGGTACAGTAACCTACGATCAATAAAAGGCCATATCTGTGGTCCCGTCTGTTCGGGGGACTGAAGGGATGGTTTTCAGGGAGAGCCAGGAAACGGAGGCAGTGCCGGCAACGCCGGCGCCAATGGACCACCAGGCGGCCCAGGTAAAAAACACCGAGTTTACTTTACAGCTGCAAATTAAAACATGAAATCCCTACAGGAAACGATGGCGAAGTTGGCACGAGCGGCAAGAACGGGTGAGATTATTGTAATTTGTGAGTGTTTGATAAATTTTTTGATAGCGAGCAAGGACCACCCGGCCTTCCCGGTGTCTCCGGATCCAAGGTGAGAAACGTGCGCAATATATCCCAAACAATCTGAAATGGTTTCAGGGACCATCCGGACCACCTGGCGAAAAGGGACCGATTGGAGTTAAAGGAGAAAATGGTGAGCACATGATAAATTAATTGATAATATTCATCAAACTAAACACAATTGCAGGAGCTGCTGGCAACCCTGGCAATGGCGGTCCAGAAGGACGTCCTGGAGGAGCCGGTGAACCTGGCAAGCAAGGACCAGCCGGTCCACCCGGACAGAACGGAACACCCGGACCACAAGTGAGTGCATTCGCTTTACTTGCAAATAACACAGAGTATTTCGATCGAGCCATGGGCATTGCCGTTTAAATTAGATTAAATTTCTTTTCGAAACGATTAGTGAATTTGAGCACAATGGATGAAGAGGAAAAAAGAGGATTCTCAGTGGGTTGAATGGGTCAGAATTAAAAAAATATTTTTCAGGGTCCTCCCGGTGAGGACGCGTCATACTGCCCGTGCCCTAGGCGCACGGGTGCCGCCGCGCCTGCCAAAGAGGCGACGGTTGCCAAAGAAGCGGTTGCCAAAGAGGCGGTCGTTACCAAAGAGGCTGCCAAAGAGGCGGTCGTTGCCAAAGAGGCTGCCAAGACTGTCAAGGCGGCTGCCAAGACCAAGGCGTCGTAAAAGCGACAGCTCTACATTCAAATCGGAGCTCTTCATTCTCTTAGCTACAGTAGCAGTAGTAATCGAGCGAAAACAACGGCGACTTACGTAGCATTGATGATCCATCGCTGTTCAGTACCGAGGTAGTATGCTAGTCGACCGATTGGTCCCAGCAAACCTGGCAACAGTTCGGGATTCAACCATGCCAGCTGAATAAAATTTAGCACGCTCTCCCTCATTGTTCACAAATTGCACTACTGCTCACAAAGTTAATCAGCAGAGCAGGCGGAATGATCAAATACCAACTCCAGTGAGGCGAGCGAAAGTAGTCCGACTTGGCCATCTCTTCACGCTGTTCGCGTTCACTAAACGACAAATCGTCGTTCACACAAAATCACTCAAACGATCGCTGAAATGTCAAATCTCGTAAATAACAATTGCAGTTGATTGATTCAACAACAAATCAACAATGAAAAGTGTGATAGAAGTGGACCAATTTTTTACACCATTCACATATCAACGTAGAGGACATAAGCGAAAAATTGGGACGCGGGCGGGCTAAAATTGACAAATCACGGACTCAGCGCGGGTCTAACCATTGGGTTTCTTCCGCTTTGACTGGCTCGTAGCGGATATTCATATATCTGCGACAGGCGGCCATTACGTGCTTTCCCATCAGTCTGCAAACAAACAACAACCCATAACACCAATCGAGCAATCCACCAACACTTTCGCATTGATGATCAACCCGATGTAAAACGGCATGTATGCAATGATTTTTTCCTTCAGAATGGCGTCAACAATTTCTGTTGCACATCGGTTGACAGACATGAACGGCAGCCATCTGCAATTGCAATCAATGCTGCAGTCGACGATAGTTTTTTCGCTATGTCCTACGTCGATGTGGGTCGCATATTTTTGCTCAGAATCATCGGCGTACGAGTAAAATAGGGGCAGACGGTGGTGCACTTGACGCCGTCCAATCCTTTGTCGAGCAATTCCATTTGCAGAGACTCCATTATTCCGCGCATCGCAAACTTGGTCGCGCTGAAATAAACAGTATTGTGGCAATAGAACCGGTTTCTTTCACTGTTTTCGTACCAGTAAGCTGCGCCATACGTCTCGCCATAAAATCCGGCAATCGAAGACACACCGACAATCTGTCCTTCATTGCAATTCATCATTGGGCCGAGAAATGCGCGAATCGTCTGCAAATCAAATGTGTCCTTGGCAGTGATGTTCAGGGCCGGCCCCGGACCAGCCCGAAAGGAAAGTACCGGGCCCGGGCCTGAAAAAATTGACCGGGCCGGGCCGATTTTCAAAGAAATTATTGAATGTAACACTTCAAAATTATCGATATGTAGAACAGTTTATTTGACTGGGTAGAGCATGCAAAATGTCAATTTTGAGCGATTTTTGACTAGGCAATCAGTCAAATTGACGGTCTGTATCTACTTTTCGTCAGCTTTTTCTTCTCTTTCGGTCAGGTCGGGTCGGATCCGGGCCGGCCTAGAGGAAAGGTACTGGGCCCGGGCCTGAAAAAATTGATCGGGCCGGGCCGGGCTTTTTTTCGGCGAAAATCCCGGGCCGGCCCGTGAACATCACTGGTCCTTGGCCATGATTGGTCAAAAGGCATACATTGAAGCAGCCCATGACGTTGACATTTAGACTTGCTTGCATGTCACTTTCTTTCAAATCGAGCATATGTTTCATGAACAGCACACCGGCGTTGCACACTACGAGATCAACCTTCCCTGAAATCCAAAACAAGTGTTTTATAATAAAAGAAAAAAGACGAACCAAGTTCAGGATGTTCGTGGATGCGTTTGGCGCAAGACTGAACAACGTCTGATTGGGTGATGTCACAGAGAAAAAAATAGGCCCGGCCCCCGTCGTCGATGATCTGTTTGGCAGTTTTCTTCGCTTCCACCTTGAAATAAAATATAGTTAAAGAAATAGTGAAGGATGGAGGGAGAACCTCATTATTATCAAGAATGACGACTTTTGCGCGTTCTCTGAGAGCGAAGAGCTCGGCCATCCGCTGTCCAATACCCATTCCACCGCCGGTGATAACGATGACCTGGTCAACGACGCTCTTCCTCCGGAGTGTCAGACATCGGTAAATGTCTTTCGGCGCTGCGATTAGCAGCACTTCGTAGATAACTGCCAAAGTGCGCCAAATGCGTTGCGGCACAGAAAGCCGGGTCATGGCACTTCCGTCGTCGTCGCACACACACCGCAATCGCAATCTCGTTGAATGCGACTTGCGTCCACAACCAGAACGCCGAGTGGGTCAATCATAGATTCCCGTCTTTCAAGTGACAAGGTTAGGATGTGACCTTGACGCGATTGTACTCAGATGAACAGGTCTTCTGGCCCGCCCACCAACACTCACCAATTTCGCCATCAGCCTCGTATGAAATTCGACAAATCCTACGCGGCGAACATGAAAGGTTTGCGAAAAAAATTCCGCGCACAATGGGTGTGTAATAACAGCAGTTATTTTATAACAACAATGGGGCAGCTTGGTCCATCAACAAACGACAAATACAATCACAATAAGATGCGTTCAAAACTGAACTGTAGACTTAACCCAAGGGTAGGCAATATCGCGAATAACGCAGTTGCAAAATGAATATCAAAATTTTAAGAACAGATACGGCAGGAATACTGGGAAAGGGATTATGCAGCTGATCAAATAGAGAATGAAGAGTGTCGGAAAGAAATTATCGCAGTAGAGACCAAAAATATATTAAAATTGTTGCGAAATAATAACATTCTTCTATTCCAATAACTAGAGCCTGCCATTTCTACAAAAACCCTCCTTCCCCGTCGCTTACACAATGAAAGGTCGATTGTACTGAAAGATCACAATTCATACAAAGTAGCAGTCAAATTTAGCGACAAGTAAGGCAATAACAATGAACAAGAGAAAGAAATACGGAAGAGTTGTGACTCATCAAAGCACAATTTGGGAATTCAATGATCGAGAACGATCGATACCATACTGCTTGGAACAGGTAGAGAGACAGTTACTTGCAAAGGAGGCCGCTTAAAGTTAAAAAGGACAAGAGAATTTTGCGCATCCCGCAGATTCCGTTTCGATGAATACGGCAAATGCCCTTCAACAAACATTCTCGCAAATCGAATATTAATCAGAATCGTCATCGCTAACAAACGGACGTTCTGCCGGAATAAAATCGAACGAAATACCGGTAGTACCTTGCATTTCTTCGAAATTGTCAACCACCAGGCTGCCAGCGACCTTTCGAATCCGACAGTCAACCGAGAAAATCCGCTGCAACGGCGATTCTCCGATCTGCACCATCAGCTGAAATGCAAGGAGTGATTGCACTGCGTAGCCTGCGCTTGAAGTAACGTAAACCAAGATACTTCAAAAATTTGGCAAACGACGAAGAGACGGAATAGATACTGTATCTATAATAGATTTTTAACGATTTTGAGAAATAGTCACAAGAAATTTTATAACCACCGCAGCAACTAATTAATTGCGCTTCGGAACCATAAAGGCGATTTAATACCCAAGAATGAATTACACAGGGGATATGACGGTGCTTACCAGCGGTGGCAATTCATAGAGAATGTTGCCGTTGTCTTCGAGTGGCCTACCACTGGCATCAATCAGCGTGCGTGCCGGAATGAGGTTGGCATCGAAGAAGCCGCCGCCTCCGCTGCTGACATCGAGCGAAGGATAATACGTCATGTTCGCGTAGGTCGAGTACGAGTACTGGTATTGCTGAAACGGGCGCATCACCAACAAAGACCAGAAAACACTTGCGTACCGCTCGACAACTAAACGGTAAAGTTCCGTTGTTGTTCGCCGTGATCTTCGGTATCCAAGTGTACATCTAAACCACACATCAATGTACCTGTCGACTCACACAAACTAAAATTATCGCGCAGAAAAGCGAAAACCCAACTATGTTCAAAACCAGACTTAATCAAAGAAACAGAAATTACATCGCGAAAAGCGAACAGGATACATGGCGTGCCAGCGTCGTAGCCGTAGTTTTTCTCCTTAACACACTCGCTGCCGAACTGTTTGCGCCAGTCGAAGTTGCAAAACTTGTCTTTCTCTTTCAGTCCAGGTGCGCAGTTGGCGGTATATTGAGCTCGCTTTTTCTGCTCGGCGTCGTATACTAAACGAACATGGCGTGAAGAGCATGAGCGGGGAAAGAAAAGTTCGCACGTGCTAAATAATCATCGATTTCATTGACATATCGTTGACGAAGTTTGATGGCATCCTGGTTGTACTTCGGATTCGACAGCTTGCTGTACACGAAGCTCATGTCACCACGTTTCCGAAGATCGGGAATCATGTACACTCCTGCGAAAAGCAACGCGACTAAGTACGCAATCGAAATGCCAACCATGTTTCGCCGCTTCTTCAATCGCCGAGATTTCAGACAGCACTTTGGCCAGACCGACGAACAACGCGATTAAGACGATCAAGCAGAACGCGCAAACGAATATCAACGTGCCTGCAAGCGAATAAAATATAAAATAATACTTCTTTTGACAGTGTTCAATTTTGATAGTATGTTTTGATATACTACTTCACAAAAAAGAAAATCTCAAGAGCTCTACGAATAAACATTTTCACTGCAATCCGAATCTCCTATTCTCAACAAATAGTTAATAAGTATCGATTCGTATCGTGTGACAGATTCAGCAATCAATATTAATAAAAGAATTAAATAAAATAAAATAATAAATTAAATACAATCGTACCCATGCAAAGTTTGCGTTGGGTGGGAGTGCAGCGCGGATCGTAGAAGACAGTTTTCAGTCCGATTGGGCCGGCGATGATCGGTTCGAGTGAACGTACGGACGAAGCGCCGATTACATTCATCGTGTCGCTGCAACTCTGGTCCGGGTGGTAAACATCGTCTTCGACTACCTCCAACGAATCCGGCTCTTGCACCATTTCGTACCTGAAATTTACCATTCAATTACGAATGGTTAGCACAGTTTTGCGATTGAAACAAGTCGCTGGTCATGCTCCAGAAATGCAACAGCTAAAAATCAAATCAGTTGCGCGTACCTCGGCATGATTGCTTCAACACTTGTGTTGTGCTGCTTCTACTGATGCACTATCAATCTCACAGAGCCCATGCAATCAACATCCAGCTCGAAACTGAAACGGCGTGTAGCCAATGGGAGATGATCGATAAAAACTGCCGATTTTTCTAACTTTATAGACTTGACAATCGTAGGAGAACAAAATTAAACACCAAAATTTTGCGTTTTTTTTGGCAAGCGAAAGTTCGTTTGCATACTGTATTGGAGG
>JAQGCX010001603.1:0-10587 GCA_034700205.1 Plectus parietinus
GTATTGTTGGACTGATTAAATTCCAAATATTGATCAGATTATAGTACTAAATGCCAAGCAAAAACATGGCATGTTTTTGTTTAACTGTCTGCACGACGCAGACATGGGCACGGGGGGGATAGAGGAGATATCCATCCCGAAGGGTCTAGATCCCCTTGCCTGAAAAAGGGCTGGGGGATGAAATGTTTTCGCCAATTAGCGGCGAAAATTTTTTTTGGCAAGCACGGGATATAATGGGGTTTTGGAGGATTTAGTACAAAATTTTTTTTTGTACTAAATCCCCCCTCCTTAGGGGTCAAACCTTGTCCACATCTGGCATGACGTACACATGTTGGCTGGGAATTAGAATTGCGAACTTGCATGGATGCTAATTAAATTGCCTTCCTAAAATAATTCCAAGAAATCAGGCATCTTTTCTCTGATATTAATCAAATGCATGTACGTACGTTAGCTACGCATAAAAATTACGAATTTGTAGCGGCGCGTATTGCTGTTTAGCTGAGTCATGGTGGGATTGATTTGCATAGCTGCGTCTGAGCCGAATAGGTTGTTTGTGAGAAGAGCGACACGTGTACACCGTCTGTGACTGCCCACAGGGCGTTGTTGTCCTCCCAATATTGCGCGAATTCAGTACAATCGTACTAAGCGCATTTGCGTGCGGCGCAAAATTGCTCTTTAGCTTGCGGCTCAAAATCCCTCTTAAACTGCGCAGACTTCAAATAACCGTTCTGCGATCAATAATCCAGAATAAATATTGCGTGATCAAGAGTATAAAATTCATTCTTGGTAATTGGTTGGCAAAACGGGCCGTTTCAAGTCTGCCTAGCCCTTAAGCCTGCGGCTCAAAATAGTTGGGCGATCGAAGCGCGCGGCAAAAGTACGGTATATTTGTGCGTGAATTCAAATTTTGTGCGGGAATTTGAATACTGTAATTTTTGCCGCGTTCAGTGCACACGAAACGATCTCGCGGCGTAGGCTGACGGACAATCTCTCTCGCGCTGTAGGCCAAAATGGGCTTATTTTCGCGAATTCAGTGCAATCGTATCGTTCTTCACCCACTTGTTCGCTGTCCACTCCACATTGGACCAGTGCCGACTTAATCCATTATAGCTTTGTGCGCGGAACAGGATGTTTCAATGCGATGTTTTCAACAACCCCCCCCGCCCCGTGTCCTGCGTGCCTAGCACATGGCCTGGCGAGCATATATCGATTTGCGCTCGATATAGTCTTCGGGTAGCTATTTTTAACAAATGTCACAATTTCCGCATAGCAAATTTAGCAGCGTGCCACGCGTGTGAACTCCGCCGCCTGTCTAGACTGGCTGGTTTGTAGCAGCGTCGCATAGATTAGTAGCAGAGACATGCGCAAGTTTATCTGGTCGCGAATTGAATGGTAGAATCAACTTTGAGTCAATACGTGAACGCGCGTAACATAGGGCAATAAACAAATTTTAAAATCAAACCTCTGTCTAACGTTTTATGGCTGTTTTAATAGCCGATTACTACATTGCGTGACTAATTGAGGAATGCTGGAATAAAAGAGTTCACATTTCAGTCTTCAATGCTGATTGAAAACTGATTGTGTAGGCACTAGTTACTGTGTTGGATGAGTTTGACAATCTATTTGTTTGTAAGGATACCTTTTTCTTCTGATCCTGTCAGCATTCTTTTTGAATCCGATCGCTAGTTTTTGTACCACACATAACAGACTTAAAATGTACTACCTTGCGTCGCCCTCGAAATGTGTTACATAATGCATTATTTGTGACCCAATTTCCGTTTTAATTCTTCTGGTTCTTGCACACACAGTTCGATCAAATACGTTTTTGGTTCATCCACGCACAGTTTCATCCATAGCTGTAAGCAGGGGGGGGGGTCTAGCTAAATACAGCCCCCTTGGTCCGTCCCGGGCAGCGGCCGCAAAAAAAATTGAATTTTTGGATTTCGCGCCAAAAAGTACCGTACTCCTGCCCTCTCCCCGGCCGCCAGCATGTGGCTGACCTCGGACCAGCGTTACAAGTATTGTTCCATCGAATGCGTTTTGCAGACTGTTCTTTGCGTGATCTTTATTCAAAGACAATTCTTTGCTCCGTGCGCGAAAGCACATTATGGTCCGGCCGAGCAGGGAAATCCACCCAGGAACCGCGAAAAAGGATGGCGTGCAGGGGTTTTTGCGCTGCCGTCCATCGACCGGCGCGGCGTTTCGTCCGACCGGCCACGATTGTCGCACTGGTCGATGCGTCTATTGGCATTGTGCGTCTGCGCACGCCATTTGCTTTGCATTAGCGTCGTTTCATCGGCATCGAAGAACATTCCGGACCAATGAGCTGTTGTGAAATAATCTCTGATCAGGATTCAGGACCACATCATGCGCGTGAGTAAACCGTAAGAAATTCAATGGAGTTGAGCGCATTTTACGTTCAGGAATCGTCTTTCGTTGCATCATAAGCAGGAGCGTAGCCAGAATCTAAGTGAAAAGGGTCCGATTTTGCTTACTGTACATGAGGACGTGGCGGAAAATATTTTTGGAGCACATGTCAAAATTTCCTTTTGGAAGCCATTTTTTTGGGGGGGATTAATTTTCTCGAAGATAATTTCAACCAAAATTCAAGATCCATAAGTCTCATCAAGATTAATTTTCCAATCAGGAGTCAAAGTTAAACAAAATTATGATATTAATCATGCCATATTTAGTGTGACCTTCAAATATCCGATTAGTCTGAAATCTCTGTCTGAGTCGAGCATCAAAATAATACAAGACTCAGCTTGAATTGACTATATTGAATCATTATGTATAAAGCTGAAAATTTGAAATGCGGCTTTTCGTCTTGCTAAATATGAAACATGTCTAGAAAATATAATCCCGATAGGCCAGCTTTTAGTCTATAATCTAGGGAAGAATGAATAGTGTCATATAGGATCCGACCTCTGATTTTGTAATCCTGACTGCGGCCGTGATGAGCTTCACATATATGCGTTCTTCATTAGTTTTTGATGCGACGTTACTTGTTATGCATAGCCATGAGTCACAATACTCCAGAGTTTTTACCCCAGGGATTATTTTTGTCTGATTGCCAAGGATTATTAGCTTGCTTGTTTCCGTGATAATCAACCCCAATTGGATGAGCAATTCTTATTTATCTTGACATTCCCGTTGCCTATGGCAAGTTCATTGCTAACAGGGAGAGAGTAGGTTGGGAGATCAAGATATTTATCTATTTCAAATGTCGTGCGATTGGTTTGTTTTGCACTAATTTTTTAAATCGTTTTCAGAGTCTTCTTCAGCAAACCAAGAATTAACTTACTCGAATAAGAGGATATTCTGATCAATCCCTTATTTTACCATACCCCTCCTATACCCCATCTTTCAAACCAAAAAGCAATTATATCGATATCTGATCATTCATTCCACTCTGCCGATTACACACTGCAGAACTAGCCATCATTTCACTTTTCCCCACTAATAATTTACTTTTTGAATATGGTTTCTAAGGCCTGTTTCCTAAAACTGTTGAGCTGTTGAGAATTGAGGAATTGAGGCACGCGTCGATTGGTTGAAATTCAAAACTGACCAATCGGCGCGCGCTTTAATTCCTTAATTCTCAATTATCAACAGCTGAACAGTTTTATGAAACAGGTCCAATGCAAGTATAGATTCAAAATTTCGGACCAAAAATTTTTTTCGCCAATTTGTTTTGATTTTTCGGCCTACGTCATTTTTTGGCAGCTCTCAATCCAATTATCACCTGCCAGCATTTTATATTATCAAAAAAAGCACGAATAGGAGTTGAAATAAAGGTGCGCACAAGTGAAAACGAAAGTGAAGTGCATTAATCAGTCTAGCGTCTCACTCGAGGTGTAGTGCCGCTCCCTCTACTTTAGCCGATAGACGCGCGAGACTATGAGACTGTGAACGTTGACGTGTGGGCGCGTGGCCAGGTGTGTTGGTGGTGATATGATGCAGCGCGCAACCAACCAACCGCCCGTCGCGCACGTGGGAGACGACGACGATCGTTTGTCGCGTCGCGGAGTAATTTGTTGATCGTCGTCTGTTGGCGAACGCGGCTTTCGGATTGTTTAGTTATGACGTTCACAATGCGTCTGCTCCCCTGATCATACCTCTCCATCAAGCTGAATAATATCGCATTGACTAGGAGCTCGGATCATCAATTATTAGCCCATTTCATTCGGCGCAATATTTCCTATGCATCTTGCAACCGTCTATGTGCTTTGGTTATTTTGATGAAAAATTGTCTGTGCCGGAATGTTCGCCACTCTCAATACTCAATAATGTTTTCATTAACGTGTACGCTTTTATACCTAGCTTCCTCGAATATTAGCTCACTAGTCTGGGAAAATTGAATTCCCGTATAAAAATACCGTCATTTACAGTAGACAATTTTTGCGGTAAGCGCACAGCTAACGCGCTGTGCGAGTGCAAAATCTTGCGCCAGCAAGTTAGTGATTTTCATTTTTGAGAAAACCGAGCAGGATTTGTTGCGCTTGGACGAATGAAATCATTTCGTATCAGCGATGGTAGATTAGATGCGTCCAGCTGGAAAGCGAGCGAAAGCGAGCGAAAGCGAACGAACACGCGAGCACTTCTTTCTCATTCGCGCTGAGCTCTGATTACCCCAATTCCACACTGACAAAGCGCAGATAGACGCGTACCGGATGGAAATAAAACTGTCCTGTGTTCAAGTCTCGTCCTTTGCGTCAAACCCCCCATGTTTCATATGAGGAGAATGTTTGTTTTCCACCCCATATTGTGCAAGGATTGCAGCATCGTAATGTCAGCTGTCAAACACAATTCGTTTCTGAGTCATGTTTTGCTCTTCCACCACTTTACCGTAGGCTTCTTTGCAGCTTTTTTAATTTTCGAATTATTGGAAATTTATTACGGTTTTTTGAACACAATGATGTATTAGTTTATTCGAACTTGAAATGCAGACACCATCTTGCGTTATTTCATATTTTACCGTCCAATTATCCGGTAGATTTAGGACGCCTTTACCATTGCACATTGTTGACTCTTCAAAATAAGTTTCTCAATGATTTTCTCCAATGACCATTCATTTTTATTAATAGAGAGACTCCAGCGACTTTTGACAATCAAATAAATTGTCTAAAATGAGATTATTGAATTAAAATGGCATTGTCGTGCACAGCAAACTGAATAATTCTGTATCAAATCAGTTTTCACTTCACGGCTTTACGTCTAATCAACCTGCAAGTGGCATCTTTCTTACACTAATCCATTCCTTCGATTTACGAACGAAATTTTAAATTGTTTAAAACATAGGTCTCATTCACGTTATTAGCACCCGAAGTCTCCACTGTTATTTAAATTTCCAAATAGTTCTTGAAATACAGGGTGGTGCAAAAGTAACTGCCCACGTTTGATGACTTGAAACTCGGCTCATTGAAAACTAAATAAGATACAGTTTTTTGCGCGCTGAAAAGAACATTTCAACTTAGAAATTTTCAGATATTATTTGGGTAATGTTTCATTTTTATCCAATTAAAGTAAAAAAGTACTTGCGAAATCTTACGGTAACACTTCGTGCGAAGACCCGAAATCGCCCCTTTTCTTCAAGTGCATTTGAAAGAATAAAAATGAAACATTACCCAAATAATATCTGAAAATTTCTAAGTTGAGATGTTCTTTACAGTGCGCAAAAAAGTGCATCTTATTTAGTTTTCAATGAGCTGAGTTACAGGTCATCAAAGGTGGGCAGTTACTTTTTTACTTTTACGTGCGTAGGTCTGTCGATGTTCAATGCGCGAAATTATGCCAATCAGCAGGAACGCTAAAATTATCGTGCTATAACAGATTCCTGTTTGATGCAAATGACCGGGGTTTTTCCGCATTAAATAGTTGCCCACGGCGATTATTAAGGTTGCAAGTCCATGTTTGTTACGGATATCACTGAGCTACGTATTGGCTGACCTTTGTCTGCGTGATAATCCCAGTTTGTATTCCTACTCGTTGCCGAGGGAATTTAATCAGATCTTCTCTCTTCCGTTGATCAGCGCTCCTAATCACACGCTACCATGAAACATGTTGTTTCCCTTTCTTTCCTTTCCTTCATTATATTGCTATTCTTTCGATGCATACGTGCGTGTTGATAACTATGATACATCTGTGGCAGGCGATGAGGTTAGAGATAGAGAACGAGGCCGAAATCAATGAGAATGAGTGAGTACATCGTAGCTTGTCGTAGCTTGCTCGCGTGGGCGCCCGCACTTTTGTATTATTGCGAGCGAGTGAAAATTAACGGCATACAAAGCGACTTGATCATGCGCCGCGAAGTGCGATGACGCGCGCGGTTCACAAACCGCAGATCTGGGGTCGGCTCTGCTCGCCTATGATCGTTGGTGCTCGTGTTTCCCTGGGGACTCCTGGCCTGCGCAGCTAGTCGTTACGCCGTTGTTATGACGGACTCTTTGGAGACCGGCCAGCTAGCCTGTGCAGTATTTGTTTGGTGACTCGCTTCTCTTTTACAGTAGTAGTTAGTTAGTTTGTAACCGCTACCGCTATAGTCGCTTATAATAACAGTTAATCTTCTTCCTTTCTTATCGCAAGTAATGTTGGAATGCGATATGCGATAAATTGGTCCCTTAGTAAGTAGTTAGTTTTATTTAATTAAATTATTTTTGTGTTCTTTGTTTAATTAGTGCTGTTTACGGTTTATTTGATGATGACGAGAATCCGTTAGAGGAGAGAGGGCATCGGAACTTTTAGTTGAACTATATAGCTTCTAGCAATATGTGATCGAAAAATTTTCGCTCTTCGAGCAGCTGTTCGTTCTTGAACATTTTGTTCGTTCTATTTGCAAATCCGCAAAAACTTCTTGCTAATCTGAAAGAAGCCGTCTCTCTTTTTCTCCCTAGTTTCCCGCCTTTGTTTTGTTTTCACGTCGTCGGCCTGGCACGACGGGGCAAGAAGATAGTATGAAATTTCATATCGAACCAAAGATTAGTTGGACTGTGATTAATTGCGAAACTGCAGCGAACCACAGCAAAAAGTGTGGCATATCGCCTATTTGCTAGCAATGTTCCATCGACAAGATTTTCTGTGTGTATGTGTAGCGAGTATTAACAAATAGAACTGAAACTCTCTTAATATCCTTAATTGCCGTTTCAGCTGTAGTGTTACTTGCTGAACAAAGCTTAATTCAATCGAATTTCGTCGCAGCTGTTGAATGCGTTAGATAAAATATGAACAAATAGCATTATACCTTTAATCAACTATTTTCGCGCACAGCAATGTTGGCGCATTATGCCATGTTTTCTATTTGCTTTGGGAATCGATTTCTTTTGAATAAAATTTAGCGAGAAATGGTGACATTTTGTCAAAAATTTAACTTAAAACAATAATAATATGCACGTAAATTTTACTCTGAGTGCAGTTGTCTGACCTTTGAATTTTGTAAATTATTTTTCAGCTCATACACCAATTTTTGCTCTGATTTTTGCTGTATGTGAGTAGAACATCAACGCCAAATCAGTTCGCGAAAGCCGCATCATACGCTTTTCAATCTTGTTCCGATTTGCATCACCAAATTGAAAACACTGTTATTTTCCCCATCCCATCCCACTCAAAAATAAATCAACAAACCGCTTTTTTAAATATAACTCAACTTTGTGCGCAGCTGTTGTCCCCATGTTATAGTCGCTGCAGGAATTGCTTCAGTACTCTTCCTCGCTTTACTATCTTTTGTTAATTGTAGTTGTAGGTTGATTGTAAGACAAACCGATCATGAGGCATTTCTTTTGAGCGATATGATGTCTTATTAGTCTCTGATAATATGAACAACGCTTAAGATGCAGCAGGAAAGAAGATGTTTGCCGCGATTAATACGTATTATATTACTTAACAGCATGAGTTTCACATAATGTTCCCCGAACGGCTGTGTTATTTGATTTGTTTGTTTGACATTTGTTTGTTTGACGTCAGTAAGTTTTCTCTGTCCTGTGCTCTCTTCCCATAAGTTCCGCTAACTTTTGCTGCGCCCGCAATAACAGTATCTTAGCAACCCACCAGACCACGACCAAGGCAAAAAAAATGCCCTTTGACGCCATTAGAACAAATTCAAGGAACCGGAGTAAGGGAGAGAAATTGTTAACTGCTTGGCAGCTGGAGTAGTTTGGTCGCCCCTTACCGCAAACATATGGGCGCCGGCTTTTGCACTGAGGTAGGGAAGTTCGGGGTAATCATAAATTTTGCTGTGTAGTTGAGGTTATTGCCGTTTTATGAGCCATTATTTGACTTCTTCTGGCATACTTATCGTCATCCTTCCAATCGAACTTATTACTTTGCTGTATTCAGCTGGGCTTCACACTTATTTACTCGTACTTTTCGCTTTTTCTCATCAGTCCGGCTGCTCCATTTTCACAAGAGTACCTCGAATCGTAAAAATAATATCAAAAAATAATTGCTGGACCTCGAAAACCTCCAAATCTGTATTTTTTCGTTGAAAACGATCGATTTCGACGAACTCACAACCAGGGCGCACTGTTTGATTAAGTCGGCGCCTTAACTTAACGGTTAGCACGCTTGCGTATCAATCGTATGGTCCAGGTTCGTCTCCCACCGGGTGCTAATATTTTTGCTCTTTACCACGCGCGTGTGTTTTGCCTTGCTCTATATCTCAGAGCTGTGAGTAAGCAAAAAATCGTTTCAGGCTCCGTTCCGGTGCAGGAAGGCGATGTGAGCTCTTCATCGGGAGCGCTACTTGCCTCGCACGTCGGTCCGATGGTTCTCGAGGCGCTCGACGGCTTCTTCTTCGTGTTGAACACCGAGGGCATGCTCGACTTCGTCTCCAGCAATGTCGCCAAGTACCTCCAATTCGCGCAGGTACAGTATTGTGTTATTTTGGTGGGAATTCAAATATTGGCACTAAGTTCACTTCCTGTAGGTACAGTACTGTGTTTTATAAGTGGGAATTCAAATATTGACACTAAATTCACTTCCTGCAGGTACAGTACTGTGTTTTTTGGTGAGAATTCAAATATTGACACTAAATTTTTTTAATTTCGCGTTGTGCGTAAAACTTTTGTTCGTAATTGTAATACTTTTGTGGATCAGATGGAATTTCCCAATGCCGTTTTCTTTTAAAATTAGACAATTTTAACGAAGAGGAAGAATATTTTCATCTGATTTACATGAAAAGTAGCAATCTTTCAGAAATACATTAATTCGTAATACATCTCTTGTTTACGATTAGGACTTCATATGAGACAGTGGACAAAAATAGATGTGCATTGGACGTTTATAAATTACTGCTTGGCAACGGTGCACTCATTAGGGAATTGTATCACTGATCTATGGTCGCATCATTTGAAATGCCATAAATTTGGCATTTGCCGTGCACTGTGCGTTAATAGAAAAGAAATTTCACGGTCTGTCAGATCTGAGACCGAAACCATCTTTGTTGCTTACAATATTGCATAGTACAGCCCTGTCAGATCAAAGCAAAGAGCACAACGAAATAATTGCAATATGAAAATCATGCTATACAGCTGAATTTCAGTAAGTTCAAAGTATTATTTCAGGCGGATATGCTGCATCGATCGATATTCAATTTCGTCGCGCCGACCGATCATGAACTGTTCAGTCGCCTGCTCCCTGCTGACTCTTTAGGTTGGTCTATTTTTCAACTATTTTTCAATGTCAAAGGAATTCCCAAGTTAAAATATAAGTTTGGCTTATCATATGCATTTGAGGTTGTAGATCTCGAAAATCACATTGATTTTTGTCGATTCGACTTATAAGTGATCGAAAACAGCTAGAAATGACTGTCAACGACTTGGACAAATAGTTTATTGATGCGCAGGTTACAGAAATTTAGAATAGATTGCATGCATTATTGGTAATATTGCGTGTGTTGATCAAGAATATATATGAATCCATTTCAAATTTCTGTGACCTGCGCATCAATGTACCATTGTCCGAGACGTTTTCGATCGATTTCTTAGCTGTTTTCGATCATTTACAAGTCGAATCGACGGAAACTATTATGATTTTCGAAATCTATGACCTCAAATGCATAGAAAATACTAAACTTGTTTTTTGACTTATCGGACAACGTAATAATTTCAAAAATTGACAGAAAGATTTTAGGAGCGTAACTAATGAAGAATATTTCAGTTTGAACTGTGAAAATTAATATTTTTCTCACTATTGCAGGATTGCAATTGGTCTCTATGGGTGGACCAGGCGAGCGCAAGAGTCAGAGTTTCGTCTGTCGCTTTCTGATGCACCAGCAGCAAGGACATAAGGAAACGCCTAACGAGGTTAACCTACACGTATCCGCCATCTCACTGCCTTATCCGACCGAAACAGAATGGGGTTGTTTCTCCGCGCCAGGAGATCTCCAAGCTGGTATGTATGATTACCGTATTATATCAATTTGAAATCAATTCCATTTTATTCCATCATTTTTGCTTTAACTTCGGGAGTACGGTATTCAGGCCCGGATTTAGAGTACGGGGGGCCCTGGGCCACAAATGTAATGGGGGGCCCCCTAACCGACCGCCGGAGGCAAATTTTTTCAATTTTGAGCGCCGCAGGCAAAATTTTTTC
>JAQGCX010001604.1:0-10582 GCA_034700205.1 Plectus parietinus
TTGTTCAAGTTTTCGTTGAAAACGATAAGAATTTGTCTTATATTTGCACTAAAAATCACCAAAAATGATCGATTTTGTCTGAAGTTTTTTATATTCATTGATCGAAAAAATAGAAGCCCCGTCTCTAATATAAGCCCCTCTAGAGAGCAATCGAAAAATAGAAGCCCCGGGGCTTATATTAGAATAAATACGGTATTAGGTTGGTAAATAAGTAATTGCGTTTTTATCGTCGACATTTAAATTGGCGTATCTCTGGGGAAAATGGTCGTCCGGTGGCGAATTTTTTTTTATTTTGTAGCCCAGAGGATGGTCTTTCACCAATTATGCTTGGTACACCAATTACTGTATTCGTGTTGGGAAAAACAATTATTAAAAAATCCCAAACTTTTACACCTCTACGTCACATCGAATAACTCAGCCAAAATTCAACCGATTGTGCCGAAAGTTGGTTTATTAGTTTAAATTGATTGAGAGTTTTTGGATAAAATATTGTTGAATTCGGTAATAGGGTTGCTGAGGTATTGCTCCTCAAAGACAACCCCAGGTTTTTTTTGAGACGCAGGCATGGGCACTGGCCGCTCGAGGATGTCCCTGCAGGGATCCTACACTGAGAGCTCGTTCTCAACCAAAACTTAACCGTTTCAGCTGATGTTTAGACTTTTTGAATAGAGAATGATATTAGTTACAATATATTGAAAAACGACAAGAATTCATTTTATAGTTGGCGGGAATTCAAAAGTTTACTTCAAAAACTTTTATTCTTGCAATGATTGACACTGACAAATGCAACATACCATTCATATCCAATTCGAATGTGACGTTTATTCGTGGTGTACCAGATTTTGCGATCGTAATGTTCGTCACACTAAATCGATCAAGAAAATGATTGTCCACAACCAATTCGCGTTTGCCCTCGTAGATCTATAGAGTTTGTCGAAAGAATGTTACCACAGTTTGAAGAGGTATAACTTTGTAAGTGAACTATCGATTTTAACGCGGTTTGTTGCATTGCATAAAGCGCATTAAAACTTAGATTTTAGTTTTCGTTCAGTTTCGTTCAGTTTTACTCCTTCTGTGATCATTTTCGAAAATACGAAAATTTGCGGTTTGGGTCTTCATCAAAATGTGTCAAAGTTATATTTGCCCAAAATTCACAAAATTGTAGTGCATCTGACTCAGTTTTATGCGCTAATTACGAATCTCAGCCTAAATTTGAGATTTTGTTTGTCTTTTATTCGATTGTACACCATGACATCAAAGTGGGAGAGGTTAAGAACAGACAGGACTGTAGGAGACAAACAAAGGTTATCATCATGATTAGTCACTGGTGCAAAAATATCATTCGACATGTTTATTACAATAGGTTACACAACAGAACATTTTCGCACAAAATACAAAAGAGCACAGGTCAGCAGTGCCCTCACTAGAGATTTCAACTTTTCCAGCAATGTTACTTTTGCCGGACTTCTAATCAAACATCAAAATATTTTTGTTTTATATATTTTCTGCGGGATAAATTTTGTTTGACAGTTTGTAATTCGCATTGCTCAAACAATTTAAACAATACATGCTGACAGTTTTTGTTTTTCCACCAGCTTCCGAAACCAACTGACGATACTGTCGCCCAAAGAACAAAATGATCAACGCATCAAGAATAGTGGTGAAATGCGAGAAAACCTTTCTCTCCTTCATGATAAAAAGCTGGAATCAATTGCCAAATTCTATCTGAATTCATCGAGTTCAAAGAACGCCCAGACACACTTTCTTTTTCTCACAAAATGTGAAACCAAGAAAATTAAAAGTTGAAGCAGCCAGTAGGAAAATATGAATATGTTTTTTCAATATTAAACGATTTCGGCAACAAACTTTGCACTTTGAGTTTAAAATATAAGCATGCTAGCCAACACTGGGAGAAGTTTAACACTGGAGCACAACTTTTTATTTTAATTTTAAGTTGTAGGCTCACTCAACTTTTATATCATCTGCATTATTTCGCACTCATTGCTGAGAGCAAATAATAATCCTAATAATTTCTTTTCAAACACGTGTTGACGATTGATGAAAAGAATGAACGGCATTTGATGATGAAAGTTTCGGTTCAGCTGCAACCCTATTACCCCTGAAGTTCACAATGTTCCGACACCATCCAACCACAATACGACGATACTGACGAACGCAAAATATAGTGAGCAGTGCATCAAATACAGGGTTGAACTGAAGCAGAGACATTGAGATATTCAAAAGTGGCGCGTTTATCGTGATTCCCGCAAAATGCCAAGGTTGCAACATTTCAGTCCAATCGTCAAAGAGCGCTCCCCAAACAGCCATTAAAACATTCGGGCAGCAACTTAGCAGAGGTAACAAACCTGCAATAGTCAGTGCAATCAAAAGACTTTTCTCATCTTTCAGTTTTGATCGTTCAACCATTGTGCTGACAGCTTTCAAATGTTTCGTGAGGAAAAAATATGTTCTCCAGGTGCAGAAAACAGCTGCAATTGACAGAGGTGCCAAAGGAACTAAAAGTGCCTCGCGAATGAAAGGAAACCAGTAGTTATAGCCGCAGAACATGTCTTTAACCATGTACATTGGGAATGCAAGCGTCAAAATTACGTAAAAGATAGGCCAGTAAACTAAAAGACAGATGATGAAAATGAGCCGATTGGTGAAAAGGTCAGACTTTTGTTTGACGACTGTTAAATATCGATTGATTGAAATGATTGGGATGGCGTTGAGCATGCAAACACAAAAAGCCTGCATCCAAACGCGGTACAATGTGCATGAGAAAGGTGTGTAGTTCATGTTACTAGAGATCATGAAAACGTGTATCAAATTCGAAATCAATAAACCGATCAGACAAAGGATGTCACATATAGCTAGATTGCCCAAGAAGTACTTATAGTGGATCTCAATTTTCTTGTTGATAAACGATAAGTACATTACAAGGAGGTTTAATGGGACGCCCAGATAGCAGGCCACATAAACTTCTTGGAACAGCAATGCTGAAGTGAAGTTCCTGCTCGGCTCAAATTGAAAGGAATCATTTAAGGGAACCGCGCCAATCAAGAACATTCTGACAAGAATTCTCGCTGAAAATGTGAACAGATCGTTTGAGATGCGCAAAAAAGTTCTCTCTTTAACAACTTCAAACGAATAAGTCGAATCTTTATTTGCAAAGTGTTAAAATATTTCGATGAATACTTCAGCAGATCTTGGCCAAGCTTAGCGTATTTTCCTGTTTGTTCAGAAAGAATTTCTCAAGCTCTAAGAGCAGTTTAATAATGCTTTCAGCTAAAGGGAGTTATGGCAACGGCCGCTTGCCCAACCTTCTTCTGGCTCGTTAGCGATGACTACAAATATTGTCCAATGTTTGATCCTTATTTCCCTGCATTAAAATCCCAGTTTATCCTGATTGCCAACAATTAGCTGCGCCTCTCAGCTTCAAATCTGTCAATTTGCGTTTCTGTTTGTCTCGCTGGGCTTTTCAACAAAGAGAATTGTCAATCAGAAGCTAGCACAGTAGGCCACGAAGCACCGCACAATTATCTCTGTTGACGAGAAGATGAATGCAATAGACTCAAAAGGGAAAGACGATGAACGCAATCGGTTCGATAGGAATGCACTCTATTCGGTCGAATCCAGACCAGTATTGAACATGTTTATACGCACCGCAAACCGCAAATGCATCGCAAACTGCAACTGCATCGCTAACCGCTAGCGCACCGCAAATCGCAAGCGCCATCCTATCCGCACCGCAAGTTTTTTCGAAACCGCAACCGCACCACAAACTGCACCGAAAATTTTTTTCAAACCGCAACTGAACCGCAAACCCGCTGCGCACCGAATAGGTAAGGGTCCCTCCTTATCCTTTTTTCGGGCCGCCTTCAGCGGCCATTATTAAAAGGAATGAAGCTAATGAGGTTGCCTGCTTGCTAAGCTCTCAGTTTGTTAAGTAAACAGCAGGGACGCGTTGGAATATGCAAGCTGACGTCCAAACGGTGCCCTGGTGGGCGTTTTAAGTGCGCAAGTTTCTAACAGACAAATGTTTGCTTAAAACTGCACAGAATGGTGCGTGTGATTTTATTTTCTGTATGAAAGATCCAGTGAGCAGACACACCAAGGAAATATTTCCTGTGGTGTGGGCCGGTGAATAATTACAAATCAATGTGTTAATTGAGTGTCGGCCAAGATAACCGGTTTTACGTTCTTCAACTTCCAGTTTTCAAAGACTCTGCACGTTTGTCAAGCTGATTTGTAGACCGCCGACTCGGTGTTTCGTTCTCTTGCGACAATATTTCACTATTCTGTTCACGCTCAGTAAAGTAATTACATTTATTGTCTTCAAACTAGAAAATGGCAACAGAACTGCTATCGGTTGCGAAGACAATTGTTTGCTTTCTTTTTCCGAAAGCTCGTGAAATTGTGTCCGAGAGATTGCCTGAGCACAACAAGTTTTGGAGAAATTTCAAGTATCAATTACTACCTGATTACCGAAAAGTCAGTGTACAACTTAGCAGCACATGCAAGGCCAAGCTGAAAGCGGCACTTTTTCAATATCAACAGGTCGTTACTAAAGTTACCAGCTTTGAGTTCGAAGCGTTTGACGAATGGCAGTTAGAAACGCTGCTGTCCGAAGGAAGAAGCCGTTTGAAATCACAGGTAAAGTGTTAGAATATTATTGAGTTTCAAAAGCAGATGCAATCAAGCATTGTTTTAATATATTTTGCTCGCTTCACTTGAAGAAATATTTGAATATTCTCTTAAACGTCAGCACCCTATTTACTAACTGTAGCATATTTGCTAACTGTACAGTATCACCATTCTCTCGACGAGACTCCTCGTCTCCAGCGGCAACTCAAATTTTCAAATAAAATTCAATATTTTCCGTTTAAATATAAATTTTCCGCCCGAAAACTAATAATATCTCGCAAAAATTGGAATTTATCTCGTAAAATAATTGATTTTTCATTTCTTGAAGTCAAATTTTGCTTCATTTCTGGGCAGTTTCTTAGTAATGGTAGGTACTGGTACAGTGGAATCCGGATAAGTGCACAAAATGCGTATCAATTGTTAGAGCACACGCCACCGCATAAAGAGGCTATGCAGTTCTGCGTAGTGAGTTTTCATGTTAACGTGTGCTCAAACAATTGATACCCATTTCATGCACTTATCCGGGTTCGACTGTACCTATTGACAATACCTTGAAGTACTGAAAATAGTAAATTGGAACTACTCCATCTCTTTTTGAACCGCGAATTTATTTCAGACAATGCTGCTGCATTCCACAGGCAATGAAGCGGTCACAGCATTTTTCGATGTGCACAATCTCAGCGATGACGAACGTTTGACAGCTATGGCTCTCGCATTTTCATGTCAACTGCTATTGCATGTCGATGACTTGAAATCCCTGCAGGAACACTATTCTTATTTGTTAGATAATTTATTCAAAGACATGAATCTGCAAGGTCACATCAAAGGCTATATAGACGAAATGGAGAGAAGTGGAAAATTGGGCAAGATTAAAATTCTTAATTCATACTCGAAAACGACAGTTATAAATCTGCAAAAGTTGCTCGATTGTGTGTATACGGTCGTGAAACAGATTGGATGGAACCAGAATCCTGAAATGGCATTACAATTGATGAACGACATAACTATGCCCTCATCTCTGAAAGAAAAACGCCACAGCTTTATTACAATGCATTCAGTAAGTGATTACGTAATACAGTAAGACGCATACAGTCCCAGCACGCTGAACATTAAAAAGACGAGTCTGCTTTGTCTGTCTTGTCTGTTATGTATTAAGATAAGCGAATGCGATAAATCAAGCGATCCGTAAATCCATTTCCATTGTTCTGACTTGTTTACCGCATTTGCTTATCTTAATACATAACAGATGAAACAGACGCGTGCAGACTCGTCTTTTTAATGTTCAGCGTGCACGAGACTGTACCTATAGTTGTTCCGTTAGAGGGGATGTACCTGCCCAGACATGAGCACGGATTTGGCAGAGGGAAGGCTTTTTTGGTGGAGGAGGGGGTTTTTGTACTACGGAAAAAATTCCAAAAAATGAGGAGAGGGGTTTTCTCAAATATTTTTCGAAACGAAAACCCCCTCAGCCGATTTCGATTTGAGGTTTTTGACCTCCAAGGGGGTTTAAAACCCCCAAAGTCCCCCTTGTCTATGTCTGTACCTCCCTAGCCACGGCCAATCCCCATCTGGGCCATACAAACACGGACTGGATAAAATTAACCTCAGGACTTAAGACGAAAAACTACGGAACAAACACCCTTCCCCAAGGTTGAACTATACATGTGGTCGGTATACCGATAGCGGTACCGAATACCGAATATTATTCGGTATCAGTATTGATGAACTCCAATCTGCGCATCATTTCTCGTGCACTGTTACAGCATAAGTTAAAGTTATAGTATAAGTTACTGTTACAGTAAAAGTGAGGAACAGAAAAAAAATTCAGCTGTTACTTTCATCAATTTTCGCGTCTTGACTTACACAAATACTGATACCGATACCAATACCGATCGTTATTCGGTATGATACCGATACTGATCGTTATTCGGTATCGGTATACCGATACCGAGTTGAAAACACCGGTACCACCCCATTTATCGGTTGAGCCCTTCACGCTTCGGATCTCAGCTAAAGCTATGATAAAACATTAAATATTTCGAATTGGCACTGGCGAAATTGGAAATTGCAGAAAATGCAGAAAATTCTCGTTCTCGCACTGCAGAAAATTCTCGTTGATCAATTTTCAGGTATCAAGATTTAAATTGCCGATTCAAAATGGTTTACCCTTTGGAACATCGATTTTCTTCGAGGGCAAAATTACAAGAGCAGGAGACGATCCTGAACGGTAACGGAAATTACCGTTATTGTTGACTTCCAAATTAAAGTACATTGTACAATCTGTTTCAGTTTCGTTGTTGTTTTTCAAGTTGACGACGAAAACATTGCGTTTTGCTACGACGTTCGCTTGAAATCAGCTGCGGCAAATGACAATTTGTTGAAGACTTCATTGAGTGTTACGAAAACTCCACTTGCGTCCATGCCAACAATTTTCATCAACTCTTATTATCGTGGCAAATGGGGCAATCCAGAAACGGTGATCAATAACTTCCAAGCCAATTCTCCATTTCGCATCGACATAGAAGTTACCTCTCATGGTTTGATGGTCAGTCGCAATAAAGGTGAGCATTTGTTAGAGCTCGTAGTATACTTGGGGCAAGCCCGGACGTGCCCCATGTGCCCCCAGTATAATCCGGCCCTGACTTGGAGGAGGCAGACATGGGCAAGGTCGAACCCTCCGGGGGATGGAGTTCCAAAAATTTTCGGCCCGGCGGTATTCCCCAGGCCCATGCCAAACGTTTCACTCCCCCCCCCCAACTTTTTGGCATCCTGGGGAGATCTGGGGGGGGAGGGTTTAGTTACAGAGGTGGGCAAGGTTTGACCCCTAGGGGGGGAGGGTTTAGTTACAGAGGTGGGCAAGGTTTGGCCCCTAGGGGGGGGAGGGTTTAGTTACAGAGGTGGGCAAGGTTTGACCCCTAGGGGGGGATTTAGTACCAAAAAATTTTCGGCCCGGAGGGGGAATATCCCCCCGGCAGCCTCCAAAACCCCATCTATCCAGTGCTGGTCCAAAAATTTATTTCGCTACTACGTAGCGAAAACGTTTCATCCCCCCCCAACTTTTTGGCATCCCGGGGAGATCTGGACCCCTGGGGAGAGGATATCCCCATCCCCCCGTGCCCACCTCTAGTTGGTTATCCCTCCATCTACTTTGGCGCCACAAAATGCGCGTGATGCGGAAAATACCACGCGCACTTTACTTTAGGTATTTACGCTACGGTTTGCTACTTGGCAAATTTTTTACCACTTCTAATTATAACCTCTAATCCAAAGATAAACATAAGAGAACATACGTTTTTGTCCTTGTCCTACGAACAAAGTGAGAATCATATGCAAATATGCTATTTTCCTTGTGATCAACTTCAGGGCCGCCACAAAGATTTCTCTACCGCGAAGATCTAACACCCGACAAAATTCGAGAGATTGTGATCAGAGGACATGTGGAGATCACATCTTTTGGTTATAAGGGAGAAGAAAATCAATTGCAGCAGATAACCAATAAGCGTGAGCAGGATTATGGGTGGATCGCAGAACTGGGCCCAACTATAGAAAAAATTCCAGAGCCAACAGCACCGGCTATTGGATGGAATTTGTAGGCAGTTTGCGAAAATTTATAGCGTGCCTGTTCATTTCTCATTCCACCAAGTAACTCGGCCTACATAACTGCGATTTGCAGCCAATACCATTAATGTACTCTGCTTTGTTTAAAGCTTTACAAACCATTTGTGCTCTGAATCGTTTTAGGGTCTACCGTGCTAATCAGGTTCGATGTGCTCGATATTGAACAAAGTGTTTGACATAAGTTGGACTTGTGGTGAATGGCCTTAGGCGGCCATCATACTCATTTGTAAAATTTGTGAACAAGACCGTTTCATTACAACTTTACAAGAAGAAAACTTAATCATGCTATGTAATGAGAAGCGATCATGGCAACGGTTATGAACGAAATCAGACAACAGAGACCGCAATTAAGCATAGCTCATTTCCTTTTAATTTTTTCATTCATATTTAACTTTTTGTGAAGATATATTTCGATTCTGAATCATATCGCAAAACTTCAAGTTCGCACGCTACCATAGCTTTTTTACTGAAGCGCGCGTTGAAATCGGTGCCATTTTAATTAGGCGATATAGCGGTGACACATTGACCAAATGTAACAAATGTTTTTTGAAAAACACCGGAACCTTTGAAAACATATTCACCGATTTTCAGCTTAATTGGGGTTAATTTGAGAAAAATATTTGAAAACGAAACTCAAAACATATTACTCAAAACAGATTACTCAAAAATGATGCATTTTTAGTCATGAAATTAAGGGAAGAGCGTTGTTAATGCTTAGTTAAATTGATTTCCAATCATCTTTTATTCATATCATCTGTTTGAAAAGTATACCGTTCTGTAACCATTGCCCCTTCACACTTCTACATAGAAAAGCATAACTTCTGTGAAGAAATCACAAGTGATACTATTTCTGCGTGTGATACTATTCTTGCGTGTGATACTATTTCCGAAAATACGGTATTTCAGCAATAATGTCAGACCGAACTCTTCAACACTTTTCAACGTCTTTTAACTGAAGGCCTGAACAGACGGATTTGAACAAGAATACACAACATCAATGGTTTATTTCAAACGTATCACTAATAATCAGTAAAAATAAGGACATCTCTGAGACGTTTCGCACTGGTCTTCGATCGACCTTCTTCAAGCAAGGCAAAAACAACACAAACTGGCGCTGAGCAAGGTAGTTAAGTACAGAAGGCAGAATTAAATGTACAGCAAAACCAAGACAGCAGAAGCAAAAGAAATTGACAGTGCTAAGTCCTTTGAGCCACTGAAATTTTGCATGAGAACAAATTGGCGCTTATTTATGCGCACAAATTGAGCAAAACCTTTAAATGAATCGATGATCTTCGTGGCATTCAATGTCCTTTGAAACAAAAGTAATCAGATACTGACAGATAAACAGATACCAGAAGTTTATGTATTTGAGAGGTCTACATTGTGCGTCACATATTTTACATTCCCTGTTCGCTGCAATCAGTGATGATTTTATGAGAATGATAATGATAATGATAAAGGTATCATTAATTGTTGTAATAAATGCTAATGATAATGAGAATATCATTTCTAAATTTACGTAATGTGAATGATAATGATATCATATCGTTAATTTTCAATATTAATGATAATCATTTTTTTCTATCCAAAGCCGATATCATTCTTTATCCAAAAAGTTTAAGCTCTACTCAAATGGTTGAGCTTTCGCCGAGAACGAGCTCTCGCCACTTGACACGCCACCTAGTGGGGTGTTTCATCGCGACCCCGCCAGTGATGATTTTTTTGAGAATGATAATAATAATGATAATGATAGTGATATCATTTTCACCTCAACTAATGATGTGATATCACTTAATTAATGATATCATAATCGTCACTGGCTGCAATTTAGTCCAAATCTAGTTGGTCATGATTAACTGCAGCAGTGTCAGTTGCTTGTGTGGTTTCTGCTCTGGTATTAGCAGCTAGCGTTTGACGTTTGTATCGGTACCAGATGTAGAAGGCTCCTACAAGGAATACCAGGGCGCCCACTATCATCTGCTGATCTGTGTCCAATTCGCCGAAAATTTCGACTGTAAAGACAATTGCTTCGAAAGTATCGTGGGCGACTTGCTTCAAGGATATCCAAGAAAACTGCTGGATCTGTTTGATATCGATGGCAAACCACCTGCGAATAATTGACTTCAACACACCCTGAAAATATGAACAGTAAAATACCGTAAAGTTCAAAGAAATTCTGCACCCACAGACCCCTGAACAAAATAAACCCCCGAGCTCCAGAAGAAGCTCCGGGGTATATGAGGAACGAGAGACGCCTTGCAAAACGGCTGTATGACAACTCGCAACACGACAACTCGCGACATGACTACTCACAGGA
>JAQGCX010001605.1:0-10582 GCA_034700205.1 Plectus parietinus
GAAAATGTTCCCATTAGTGTATTCTGGGCTGAAACTACGAAAAATTTAGTCAGAATATTTTTTTAAAAATTTGTGTTCAGATATGGCCGGAAATTTGATTTTTTGTTTCTGAAAATAGAAACAAATTAATACTCTGTCAAAATTAGCTCTAATTCAACTTATAAATACGTCATTCGATCAGAAATTGGACGAAGAATCCGAAAATCACCACATTTTTAATTTTTGAAGCTTTTTTAATATAGAAATTAATTTTTAAAAATTTAATTTCCGTCGATTTTTCCGTTTTTTACCTTTTTCTCGAAAAAGTTGGTTGCAATTCCTAAGTAAGATCGACCCTAGAATTGAAGCCCATAATTCTCTCTATCGAATGGTATCATCAAAATTTCAATGAGCGCGGCGCTAGGCGTGAAACGTGAGCCGAAAGTTGACTAATGCCAAAAGTTCATAGTTATGCCGTTTTTCAGTTTTTTTGCGATTTTCTCGAAAAAGTTGGTTGCAATTCCTATATAAAAGTACCGTCGAATTAAAGCCCATAATTTGCTCTATCGAATAGTATCATCAAAATTTCAATCAGCGTGGCATATTCCAGGCGGCAACAAAGGAATTCTGCTATCAGACGGGAGTCTCTGGAAGGAACAGCGGCGCTTCTCGCTTCATGTTTTACGCGACTTTGGGGTCGGTCGAAACATCATGGAAGAGAACATATTGATAGAAACGAATGCCATGGTTGACGGAATACTCATGCAGTTGAAATCTAACAAAGAGAGCACAATTAATCTCTCGCCCTTCATCAACGTCTGCATCGGTTCGATCATCAACACTGTGCTTTTCGGCTATCGATTTGAAGGAGTAAGCGAAAAGAGATCTAACGAACTGACCAAACATACCGTATTTTTTGAATTAGTAGTGCAGGCAAAAATAGTACTGTAGTGCAGGCGGAAATAATAGTGCAAGGTCTGGAGGGTTCAAATTTATAGTTGTGCAGACAGAAATAGTAGTACATGTACTACAATTCCCAACTTACGATATGTTTGATAACCCTATATGAATGCGGTGCATATATTTTGTATTTTGGTTAAGGAGAGGTTGAAATACAGTCGAACCTGGATATGTGCACAAAATGCGTATCAATTATTTGAGCACACGCCAACATGAAAACTCACTACGCAGAACTGCGTAGCCTCTTTGTGCGGTGGCCTGTGCTCTAACAATTGATACTCATTTTGTGCACTTATCCGGGTGCGACTGTAATAGTGGTGCAGGGTCTCAAGGAGTTGAAACAATAGTTGTGCTGCACTACTATTTCCAAGAACACGGTTATTAAGTTTTAGGATAAATTGGAAGAATTCAAGTACATAAAAAAACTTTTGGACGGACAATTGTCAGGATCTTCACAAGCTATGGTGTTCATGATGAATTCGGTGACCAGCAAGCTTCCTGTCCTACGGGGAGCATGGAACAAGATACTGAATGATTTAGAGCAAATATTCTCTTTCCTCAAGAAAAATATCAACGAACACCGTCGCAATTTCGATCCAGCAAAAGAGCCAACCGATTTCACATACGCTTATCTCAAGCAAATACATCACCTTCAGCAGCAAGGAGAGAGCATTGAGAATTACAGGTAGGGCGAAATCGAAATCGATGGAAACTGTGAAAAGTACATAATACAATTTTAGTGATCTGCAACTTCTCAATGTCGCTCTTGATTTATGGATGGCTGGCATGGAAACTACAATTACGACGTTGCAATGGGGATTCTTGTACATGCTTCATAATCCGAAAGTGCAGGAAAAAATCCATCAGGAGCTGACCGATGTGATCGGAGAGGATCGAGAGATCACAATGAGCGACAAACCCAATTTACCATACATTACAGCAGCAATCAATGTATGTATGCCATGTCATCCGACGAACTCTTTGACGATAGATTTTGCAGGAAATTCAAAGATATGCGAACATCCTGCCACTGAACTTGCCGCATCGCACAACGCAGCAGGTGACCATCGGTGGACACGACATCGCCGAAGGGACTGTGATAGTCCCGCAGATTTCCGCCGTTCACATGGACAAAAAGCACTTCCCTTCTCCGAAGACGTTCGATCCCAGCCGCTTTATTCACTCGGATGGACACAGTCTGAAGAAGATCGATCAGCTGATGCCTTTTTCGCTCGGCAAACGTCAGTGTATGGGCGAGAGTCTGGCTCGCATGGAGCTGTTCATCGTGTTCGCCAACCTCATGCACAAGTTCAAGATATATGTCCCTGAAGGGCAACCAGCACCGACATTGGTGCCCATTTTTGGTACCACAGTGGCCCCGCAAGATTACGTATGCTCAGTTTCGCGACGCAACATTTGCGCGCACACATGAAGTGTCTTTCACTTATGAAGTGATTACCGTCATTTGTGTTGCGCGCATTTACAGTATGTTCATTATGAAGTTTCGTCTGTGAAACCGTAATATGTCATAATGTAATGGTTTCTCGTTTTCCTATAATAACCAAATTTGCCTACTTTGTTCTCAGTTGAAATTGGAGTAGATTTTGAGAATGAATGATGCATTTTCATCTCAACTCGTCCACTAGACATCCTGCACTAAATCATTCATATTTCCCTTTATGGCGATGATGCTTTACTTGCATGTGTACATTTTTAAACAGAAACTCATTCAGTTCTAGTTGATGTCTTACACAGTACAGCAAGTGAAAACTGAGTTCAGATCAGTTGTCAATCTTGAATGTAGGACAAAAGTCCGTACGACAGTTGTGGTCGGTCGGTTCAATTGATCACCTCGTTCCCATTCTCGATATCTGATCTGTTCTGACTTGGTACTTATTCTGTCTTCCAATATTTTTTTTATTGTTCGCTCCTTCATACTGATGTTTTCTCATGGTTCATGTTCGCTTAGGATTCTTATAGCAGAAAAATTGCTAATATGCTTGTACATATGTTCAATGCGATACATATGTTCTTACAACTTGCAATTTGGACGGCAACAGAGGAGATCTCCAAATTCAGCTAATCAATCATATCAGCCGAGGACGACAGATTAGATTGAGTTCAGACTCGTGCAAATAAATTGCATTCAGTTTGTTTACTTTTGTGGCAGTGACCATGAGTATTCAAAGGAAGCGAGTGCCTTGTCGGGGCAATTCTGTTGTGGCTGATGGACTAGGGAGGTCGCGAACGGCAGAGGCGCGAGTCGGCAAATCACAGGTCAAATTTTTCCTCCGAGATGACGACCGACCTGACCGGGGCAAATTGCCATTGCGCGAAGTGAGAGGAGGAAGAGAAGGACGGTTACATATAAAGGCGTGAGAAGAAATGCTAACGTAGAAAGACGTTCGTCACCGGTAGTGCGATGGTCTGAATAGTGTAGTGATTTCACAAATAATTGCCGTTGCACAAAGTGAGAGGAGGAAGAGAAGGAACTGTTACATAGTCGTGAAAAGGAATGCTTACATAGAAAGGCGTTCGTCACCGGTGATGCGATGGTCTCGATAGTGTAGTGATTTCACAAATTGCCGTCGC
The DNA here is from genome assembly GCA_034700205.1 of Plectus parietinus. Lineage (NCBI taxonomy): Eukaryota > Metazoa > Nematoda > Chromadorea > Plectida > Plectidae > Plectus > Plectus parietinus. Next base: position 3,532 of record JAQGCX010001605.1, read on the forward strand.
GCAAAGTGAGAGGAGGAAGAGAAGGAACGGATATGTAGAGAGGTGTGAGAAGAAATGCTTACGTAGAAAGACGTTCGTCACCGGTGGTGCGATGGTCTGAATAGTGCAGTGATCAAGGTACACTGGAGGAACATCGGACCAATTAGACTGTTCGTCATTGTTGTGACTCGTGAATGACGAGGCAATAAACATGGAATCATTGTAGCGACGACCGGAAGGCGACAAAAGACCTCCCACCCCCGACGAGTTGTGTGCCGTCCTTATCCGACGGACACTCGAGATGTCCGTCGCACAAGCGGTGGTGTCTCACTGGCGTCACCTGCTCACACACTTGTCTCGCATCATGTCCGTGTCCGCCGAAGATCTGGGACGTCTCGTGGCCGTCGTCGTCGTCCTACGACTTATCTGCGTTGCCAGCGCCTACTTGGCCACCTTCTCAGCTTCCACCACCATCCTCATCGCCATGTTCGCCCTGTATGTTGGTCACGAAGTCTACTGGAAACGAAGAAATCTCCCGCCAGGACCAGTGCCTTGGTTGGTACTCGGTAATATGACCATTCTCATGAGTGGTCGATGTATCTACGAATCGTGGATGATGTTGAAGCGGCAGTACGGTCCCATCTTCACATTTTGGATCGGACCGATCCCGTTGGTCATGGTGTGCGATTGCACTTTAATGAAAGAGTACTTTGTCAAGCATGCTGACGTGTTCAGCGGTCGGTGGCGCAACTTCGTCACAGACAGTTTTCTGGGTACGGTAGTTGTTATCTTGTTCCGGCTCCGTCTAGTATTCGCTTTGTGTTTGTAGGCGGTGCGAACGGCGTTGTTCAGATCGACGGCGACAAATGGAAAGAGCAGCGACGATTTACCCTCCACATGCTCAGAGATTTCGGTTTCGGACGAGACATTATGGAGGGCAAGATCTTGCGAGAAGTGGAGGCACTGCTTGAGTGCTTGACAGAAAAAATGGAAAACCGGTCGGGTTGCGTGCTCGACTTGTCCCGGCCGTTGTCCGTCTGCGTAGGCAACATCATCAACTCGACGTTGTTTAGTCACAGATTCAGTCAAGTATGTTCACCTTCGATGCACCGATCAGGTGACCAATGCGTCAACAAATTCATTTTCAGGACAGCGCCGAGTTTTTCGAGTTGCAACAGGCACTTGACCGTCAGAGCGCGCTCGTCGTCAGACCAATTATGGGTGCATACATCGCCGCACCGTGGATTCGTCACGTGCCCGGATTCAGAGGACCGTGGCAACAGCTGATGCAAAACAGAGAGCAGATGTGGTCGTTCTTGATCAACCAGGTCAACCAACACAAGATCGATTTCGATCCGACAATCGAACCACCTGATTTCACCTTCGCTTATCTCAAAGAGATGAACCGAAGAAAAGAGGAAGGATCATCAATGGGCTATTTCAGGTGCGAAACAAGTTAAAGATCGAAAAATAATTTACTATTTCAGTGAATGGCAGCTGACAATGCTTTTACTGGATTTGTGGTTCGCAGGGATGGAAACGACCATTTCCACACTGAAATGGGCCTTCTTGTTCATGATGCTGAATCCAGAAGTTCAGACAAAGATTCAGCAAGAGATGGACGAACAGTGTCTGGACCAAGACACGATAACGATGGCAGACCGAGCTAAGCTGCCGTACACGACAGCCGCTGTCAATGTATGGCGAATACAGTGCGAACAAATGACCGTTGTGAATCGTTTCAGGAGATTCAAAGAGCTGCCAATATTCTGCCGGTGAATCTGCTGCGCACTGCTTCCGAAACGAAGACAGTCGGCGATTTCACATACCAGAAGGGCACGCTCGTAATTCCGCAAATTTCCGTCGCACTCTTCGATCCCGAAAACTTTCCCGATCCACAGAAATTTGACCCCGGACGTTTCCTTGAAGCAGATGGCAAAACTTTGAAGAAATCGGACTGTCTGCTTCCGTTCTCAATTGGAAAGCGCCAGTGCCTCGGCGAAAGTCTTGCTCGGGTAGAAATGTTCATGATCTTCGCCAATCTTGTGCACAAGTTCCGTTTCTCCGTCGTCGACGGATCTCCGACGCCTGTGCTCATCAGGAAGCCTGGCCTCACAGTGTCCCCGCAAAAATATTTGTGTCATGTTGAGCTCCGACGCAATCAATCAAATGCTACTGTGTAATTTATAAATTGTTCGTTCTGTGTAAATATGATTTACTGTGTAAATCGTTCTTCTTTATCATTGTGGTGAATGAATTTGTTATCGTCCTAATTTACTCAGAGATCAGAGAACATAGCATGCACAAATGACTTTGACGCAATGACAATGAGGTACAAAAGCATGCACGCACTACAAAGTTTACCAAATAAAACGCACCTTTTCTTTTAGCCATAACTTTGCGCAGAGTTAACCGATTTGGAAAACTCAAACTGATTTGGAATGCTCATTCAATAGGATTTTATGGGCACCAACTTAAAAATTCCAAAATTTAAAAAATTAAAACAGGGTACCACTGTTTTAAAACAGTTTTTACGCTATTCGAGCAACACAAAATTTTTCTTCAGTAATCCAGGGACGTTTAACCCCTCTGGCTCGTGTTAAAAAAGGCCAAGGAACAACGGCTTTATCCAGATCAAAATCAACAAAACTGCACTAATCGCCATAATCAAGTTCGACACTTCGTCTGCCAACCTCGAGACTTCTTCCACGTCTCCGAAAAATTCTACAGACACGCTCTAGCACTAGGCATTAAATTTTGGAATTTGTGAGTTGGTGCCCATAAAATCCTATTGAATGAGCATTCCAAATCACTTTGAATTTTCCAAATCGGTTAACTGGGCCCATTATTATAGCCAAAGGACAATATACGTTCTATTTGGCAAACAACCCACGTATTCAGATATTGTTAGCAGCCGGATCCCCGACCGCTGTTCCAAAATTAAGAAGGTACCACCAATCCGGTGAGGGATGGCAGTGAATGTTTACCTTCAACAATTGGGTAAAAACCGACGCTGCACAAGAATGCCCGCGACTAACACAAATCTGCGACGTATTCGCGACGGGTTAGTCGTCACGATCGATCGACCATTGGGTGGCGGCGATGAATAGTTCAGCGGACGCGAACCTGGTGGTGGCGATAGAAATCAGAAGTCGTTGCAGGACCATAGTACACGTCAAGGTGATGACTGCGTTCGGAATGATGTCATCTCTCTAGTCGCGATATTTTGAACAACAAGTTTCGAACCTTCGAGGCGAGGTTGTTGGTATTCATAATCACTGTTCGTTCGTTCTCATCAGTTTCGCGAATTTCTGAACAACGCTGAGAAGAACATGAAGAAGTGGCTTTTAGTCTTGTCCGTTTTCGTCGGACTCCTGTCAATTGTCTCTGGTAAGTTGTGAAATATTTCGCAGAAAACTTTGTTGTTTTTGTTGAAAAGGCTATTATTATTAGACTGCCTGTTTGAGTATTTGTCTACCAAGCCACAAATGAGAAATATTGCTGAATTTGATGATATTATTGTTCAGGACATGACAGCATTCGACTGAAAGATGTGGAAGTGCTGACGTTGCATCAGGGCCAAAGGACGACGGGCCGACGTAGCGCACCAGTACAGCAAATCCAATGCATCGGTGGAACGGCGTCGGGCGCCTTCCAACCCAAAGTGGTACAGTGCTACAATCGTGGAAGCGACGGATCTGATATTCAGGTTAGCGTCAAAGTTATTCCCATCTGAATATTTGCTTATTCTGAGTATTTTAGTGGGAATGTAAGACGGACATGAGCAACGACTATCGGTTCGGTGAAGTCGTAGTCACATGCGAGGGCTACAACTACCCTGAAGACGAGTACATTCTCAAAGGATCGTGTGGAGTGAGTATTCTTTTTTGCCTCTCGATAGTACGTTGATCAGATGTTTGTCACTTTAGCTCGAGTACACGCTTGACTACACTGAAGAAGGAGCGCGAAACCGAGGGCAACAACAACAACATACCGGTGGCGCTCCCCCGCCCTATGGATTCAAGCAAGAGTACTCTACCGGCAATCAGCACCAAAAGGCTCCCAAAAAGTTCGTTTTTCAGCTGCTGTCGTGTACTCTTATTTCAATCGTATTTGTTCAGGGATGGATTTGGTTTTGGCAACATCATTCCGCTGGCGATCGTGGCGTTTGTCATCTACACAATCTACAAATCGTGCATCGCACAGCACCGACCCGATGGCGCGGATCCTCTTCGTTTTTCTGGTCCAGGCGGCTATCCGGGAGGCGGCGGCGGTCCACCACCGCCCGGTTTCCGCCCCGACGACTCTCAGCCCCCACCGTCGTACGATGAGACGTGCGGTGCAGGCGCTCGATCGCGAACCCACGCGTCCCATCAGCGCGGACCGGCCGCCGACCAACCTCACAACCCCGGTGCCGGATTCTGGACCGGTTTGGGTCTCGGCGGATTGGGCGGCTACTTCTTCGGCAATCGACAGAGGTAAACCTGCTTTCATATCAAGTGTTTTGTTTTGCGAAAGATAACGAATGTTTTTGGCTGTGCAGTTAGGCTGTTCGTTTTTGTTATGGATTCTTGGTGAGTCGGGCGTAACCGTGAGCATGACGTCATCAGTCCCATAATTAAGCCGGTCTCACGAAGAATGCATAACAAAAACAAAGTTAGTAATAGAAAGAGAGAGATGACTTTTTTCAGAGGCCATGGGGGTTACCAGCAGCAGCAGTACGGGTTCCGACCGACACCGACTCAGTTCGAACAAGACACTGGTTTCTACGATCAACCGAGAACGTCTCCATGGTCTTCATGGTTTGGCGGCGGCAATACGAATACCGGACCTTCGACTAGTTGGTTCGGCGGCGGCAATACGAGTACCAGACCTTCAACTTATGCGTCAGCTGCCAGCAGCTCTTCAAGCAGCGGCACAAGAACTGCTTCTGGTTCGTTTCGTGCTTCTCCATCGCATTTGTTCATCAATTGATAATTATAGGATTCGGTGGCACTCGTCGACGATAAGAAGATGATCATTCGATTTTCTGCTCAAAACTATACTTTAATCCGCTATCTTTTTCTAAGATGAGCCAGTGGTCCGTGCCAGAGCTCTATTCTAACATGTTGGCTTGCATATAACTTGCCAATTGTATGTATCATTTGTACAAAATGTACCTTTTGTATGTCTGCGATCGCACGTAAACAAGCTTTCTTTACCAGGAATCGACTATTCGCAATACAAAGGAGTTTAAACCGAGTGCGATCGCAGGCATAACATCTTTGTTTCTGGTGTGTGGGTTCGTTCGTATTCCTGTCCTTTCGAATTCGAAAAGTAAATATGGCAACAAGGAACGACTGCAAAATAAGCAAAAAACCGGCGTCCCTACGCACAGGTCGGCGTCGGTCGATTTATCGGAGCAGACGCGTGCCTGCGGTGGTGGCACAGTTGCGTCTCTTGTTCACGTGCTGGCACATTGACGAGTTCGCTGCCAGGCGAGCGGCGTTGTCGGTCAGACTGTGCCTTCGGCCTCAGCCAACGATCGCATCGCGTCTTCTGCGCTAAAACTCGGCTAGTGTATCGACTTTGTTTACGTCTCGTTTTACTGGTTCGTATTGTTTTGTTTTCGAAATTGCGACGTCATTTGGAAAGTTTGACCGACTTGTTGATCATGGTTCTGGCGCACCTTTGCCCTTTGATCGTCCACCTTCGTTGACTACGCGCGCCGTTCTCGTTTGTTTTCATTTGATGTTTGCATCGTTCAGGATGAGTCGCTGTGTTTTGTTGCGCGAGGAAAGGCATGAGATGGAAATGTTGCCGCCCGAAATGATCGAGTCGATCGTGGATTGGCTGAGCCCGGTGGAATTGGCGGAAAGTCGCTGGGAACTGGTGTCGAAGGGATTCGGCGAGCTCATGCGCTCTGCTTATCGCCGCAAAGAGACATTGTCGACGATTTCTGGTCCAGACGCGGCCTTTTTCCGTCAGTTCGTGGTTGGTGAACGCACTGAACAGCAATATCGGCGACTGCTGCGTGTGGTCAAAGCGGTCTTTCCGCACGTCGTCGAGTTGGAGCTGGAGGCGGGAGTATTCTGCGCGCTGCTGCAAGTGTTGAACAAAATGACGATGACGACCTCGTCTAAGTTGATGCCAAAACTGCGCAACTTGTCGCTGCTGTTGGGCGCGCCGCACGGTCGATTGAGCGACAATTCGCCGTTGGAGAATATCTGTTTGGCTCGACGACTGGCGTCAAACGTGCAATCAGTGGCGATCACTGTGAATGTGCGGGACAATTCGACGGACTGTACGAGTTGCGATCTGCGACGCATCGCTCGTTGGTTGGTGGAGCTGAACGGGCCGACGTCGTCGTGGTCGGTCGACTTGAGAGACTGGACGGCAGATGCGCAAGGCTGGTTCTCCCCCAGTGACGCCGCCGCTCTGCGCGATCGTTCGTTCGTCGGTCTCGTACGCGCTCTGGTGGACGCGCGCGCGCCCGTGGCATCGCTGGCGCTGCACGACTGCCTCAGGAAGTCGCCCTACATGCTCATCATGCAGCGCAAACAGCGCACGCTCTACATGTACGACGAGTTCAAGGTAATGTTTTCTTTCTGCATGCGTACAACCATTCCCAGTGCCAGATTTAACTAATCGATAAGTGCGCCATGCTAAAGGGCTCGTTGCCACGGCGCGCATAAAACTATCGATTAGTTTAATCCGGCACTGACCGTACCCGAGCAAGGTTGGGCCCACATGACCTACCCTAATTAATAAATAGTTAAATTACTAGTTGCAATTAATTAATAACTAGTTAACTAATTTAGCCAATGTAGTTGGAACCTGATTACCTTTTTGCTTGTTACCTAGGTGATAAACTCGTTTCTATGGAAACGAGTTCATCACCATGGCAACGAGTTTATCACTTAGGTAGCTAGCAAAAGATAATCAGGTTCCTACTTCATTGGCTTAACTAGTTTATAATTAGTTGCAACACTGACCCTCTGTAGGCTTTTGCAGCCTTACCGTACCGTAACATGCAAATTTTGGGCGCAAAAATTATAGATGCGTCGGTGCAGCCTGAGGAGTCTGTTATAGC
>JAQGCX010001606.1:0-10581 GCA_034700205.1 Plectus parietinus
GCCAAATTCAAAATTTGGCGCCAATTTATTAATTTCAAACTTGCTCCTTTGGCACTTTGGATGTCTGGTAACCCTGTCAATCAACCTCAAATCACAGGTGTTTTTTTGGGGGGGGGTTAACTCCCCCCCAACCCGGACCTAAATGGGCGGAGTTTTGTTAACCCCCCCTCTCCCGTCGAAGGCGGGAAAATTTTTTGGGTACGATATGTTAATCCCCCCTCGATTTTTGGTTTTCGTTATGTTAACCCCTCCCCCCCCAACTTTTCGACCCGAACACCCGTCTGCCTCAAATGCTCAATTGTCGCACTTCAATGGCGCACTTCAAGGGTTCGCTCGTCCTGCTCTCCTCTTTCCCATGGTCATAGAATTTTGGCTCGGGTTTATCATCAAAAAATTTCATATGAAAAAAATAGCTATGCAATGTTTGCAATAGATTGATCATCATTGTTTGCTGACGAGAGCATATTCTTGCAGTTCAGACAGATGTTCAAATTTGGAAAATCAAATTGCAATGGAAATAGTACGAGCGATACAAGGACCGAAGCAAACGGTTTACTCACCTGGGTAACGGGTTGGCCAGCGACGGGACTCTGCGGCGGCGGGCCGTAATGGTGCAGCTGTTGTCCACTTTGGAGCATCTGCTGTTGCTGCTGCGCGCTGGGAGGGTACATGGGGGACTGCGGCGCCTGACTGCTCGCCGCCGACGACGGCGGTCTACCGTAGGGCGACGGCGGCGGCAGAACGGTCGGACTGCCCAGCGGACTGCGCCCCGAAGACATCTGACTTTGCGTCTGTCGCGGACTCGGACTAGCCACCATCTGGTCTTGCGCTGAAAACCACATCCGTTTCACACTGTCAGCGGCTACAGCGAAATCAATGGCAACCACCACGGAGTTCAACTAAATTGTAATGTGACGCAAGAAAATTCAATTAAAGGAGATATTACGGGTTTCACCGAAATGATCGAAACCGTTAAAGAAAATTTGTGGTGGCTTTCGGCGCAGGTAGGCGGGCATGTGCAAACATAAACACACTGGTGTTCAAAGATTTTTCGATCACACAAACGATCAAGTGAAAAAGACTGACGCGTGATCGGCATTCTTTGGCCTTGGTGAGTGAGCGGAGAAGATACACCTCCGGGATTGCTGCCTTGGCGAGCTCGCGGATATCCTTGAGGCGAAGGATCTTGGCCGACTGGGGAGTGCGTCCAAAACTGAAACGGCACACTTTACGTCAAACATCCCAGTGAAACATTTGTCCGATATCATCAGAGTCGCCAATGGTCGATTCCGCTATAGCTCCACAACTCAAACAACCGCATTGAGATTTGAAAGACACGGGCGTTTTAGTTTACACGATAAAAACTGGTCGGGTAAACGTCGTGACACAGAATTTCTGAAGAAAACGTCCTGACGAGTAATTTAGCGACTTGGAAGACAGATTTAGGCAGAGATGGGCAAGGTTCGACCCCTAGGGGGGGGGGGGGATTTAGTACCAAAAATTTTCGGCCCGGGGGGGAATATCCTCCCGGCGGCCTCCAAAACCCCATTCTATCCAGTGCTTGTTCAAAAAAATTGTTCGCCACTACGTGACGAAAATGTTTCATCCCCCGCCGCCCTTTTTCAGGCAAGGGAATCTCGACCCCTGGGTGGATATTCCCCCATCCCCCCGTGCCCACCTCTGGGTGTTGCCAGTTACACCTATGCCCACTCCTGCAGAGGCCTCAACCCAGAGATGGGCTAGGTCAGATTCCTAGGGAGGATTTAGTATGGAAATTTTCTCAAAAACCCCATTCTATCCAATGCTTGTCAATTTTTTTTGTCGCCACTACGTGGCGAACACGTTTTTTTTGCCTGGGAGATATCCCCCACCCCCCCCCCTTGCCCACCTCTGCCTCAACCTACAACTGAGTGAAAAATTTTGAGGGGTAACAAAAAATGTTGTACATCTTCAACCCGAACCACGATCTGAGCCAATTCCCCCTTTTTCAGTCCACAAACAATCCACTGGTGGATTCGATTTTTGATCCAAGACCCCGAAAATCCACCACGTTAATTTTCCGTTTTTAGCAATGCGAACGTCCAGTCACTGTTTAAAGAGACAATACCAAAAAGAATGACCTCAATCCACAATCAATTACTTCATTTCTTTCTTTATAGCAGAGTCTGTACAAACCGTTTCAATGTCCTTTCCAAACAAAAAATTAGTCGATATTATACAATATTGCGGCGTTTGCGCTCATAGAAGAAAGACAAAATGGAGAAAATGAATGCAGCTTTGCAATCATTGTTGGGTAATTCAGGATCGAGTCTGCGGAAGGCTTCGTCGCCACCAGAACCAGTAAGCTTTCGGCAATTGAAGTCAGTCGATTCCCAGCTGGCTGGGAAACGACCTGATATGCATCAAGACCAATATGCATCGAGATCGCCCTTCCCTCATATCACCGATGATGACGGGGTAAGATTGTCGCATTCACTAAATCGTAGAGAGAAGAAGACACCGCTAGTTTAATTTAGTTTCTCCTATTCAAAAAACCGTACAAACAAAGAAAACGAAAAATATGTACTATGTACGGTTGGCGCGATGATCTGACTGACTGTGGCCTTGATGGGTGACTGTTTGAGTCACTAAGTGGTCCAATTATTTTTGCTCTTCTACTCCCTTTGGAGTGCTGTGTGAATCGTTCCCATCACCTTACTGTTCAAAAGAACAAAGCAGGTAATTGTATGCAAAAAGTTTGCGAGTGCTGAGCGCGTGTCTGTGGGGATACGATTTTCTTTCCGTTGGCACATTTCGAAATTTTCTTTCCTATAAGGAAAATTGCATCATGCGTACTGTACTCATTCATGAACATCTTTGGTTTGAACACATGGCGTACCTTCTCCCACTGGAAAAATTTATATGCCAATATCGATTCGCTTTCTTCTGTTAATGTTTTTGCAATAAGGATTTCGTTTTTGAAATGTATATAGAATATACAATTTCTGTTTCAGGATTATTTTACAAAGATCGATATACTATCGCTGCCCTGATTGCTCGAAATGCGATATATGGTTGGTTGGTCTTCGAAATAAAGGCTGTTATATTATCAAATTGTATCTTATAATTAATTAAGAGTTGTTGATTAAAAACTGAGTATTACTTTTCCGTTTTCTGAACTTATGATCGTTTCGTTTTTTTTGCGATTCGGTCAGTTATGAAAATAGTTAAATCTAGCTCATAAAACTGTGTGTCTTGGTGATGAATAAAGATATTACATTGATATGATACGCGCTCAGAAGTTGCTCAGAAGTTGACTTTGTCCTATGGGCTGGACAGTGGTGTTCTCTGAAACATTAGCGTGTGCTGTCTGTTTCATTTTTTTGGAGTTATTGCATTTACGCTACATCAGAACGACAATGTTAGTCACACTAAATCAATATTTCTTTGAACCGCAAAAAGGACTTGTTGACTTGAGAAGATCAGTGTTTCGGAGAACAGCACTGCCTCGCCCATTGGACCAAGCAAACAACTGAAATGAACAATCGCCACCAGTATTATCTGTGACTGAGAGAGAGTTTTACACATAGTAAGTGTGTTACTTGTGTTGGCGTGTACAGGGTGGTACAAAAGTAACTGGCCACGTTTGACGACCTGTAACTCAGCTCATTATAAACTAAATAAGATGCGGTTTTTTGCGCGCTGAAAAGAACTTTAAAAAATTTTCAGATATTATTTGGGTAATGTTTCATTTTTATTCGTTCAAATGCACTTGAAGAAAAGAGGCGATTTCGGGTCCTCGCGCAAAGACGTGTTACCATAAGATTTTGCAAAATGTGAAGTATTTTATTACTTTAATTGGATAAAAATGAAACATAACCCAAATAATTTCTGAAAATTTCTAAGTTGAAATGTTCTTTACAGCGCGTAAAAATCCGCATCTTATTAAGTTTTCAATGAGCTGTTACAGGTCATCAAACGTGTGTAGTTACTTTTGCGCCACCCTGTACATAGTAACGCGTTTATTGATGAAATACCTGTAATTTAAGAGAGACTCGTTGCGGTGAAACAAACAACAATGTCTCGCCAGTGGAGTTTGTTTATACGGTTTTACTTGCTCAACACATAAATGCTGATTACTGATGTCTCACAAATTTGTCTGTGGACCACAGATAACTGACTCATTTTATGACCTTTTATCAACAGTACAACATCGATCTACGAAAGTATAGTTGAACACCATCAGATAAACAGATGAAATCTTAAATTGACTCTATTTACTGAGCTACGACGCCGTCGAATTAAGAAATACATTTTTCGCAATCTCGAAACGGATTAGTTTTCACTGATAGGTAGAACGTGAACAATAATATTCGATTGGCTTATCAAACTAATTGTTTTACTGCGAGATTGTTCTGCCCTTGCAGTTTTTTGTGGTGATTTCCACCAATTAAGAAAAGCGCTAAACCAATTTGCACAAGAAAAACAAAACTCAATAATCATCACAATATCAACACCGAGCAAAATACCCAATGTTCCACCCAGACCAGCGATGAAACTGAAAAACGAACCATCCATCTTTTCTACATACTGTTGATATTGAAAAGTAAACGCTCCAAACAAATGCTCTCCATGGCAACCATTGAGTGTAGAAAACGGATCCCAATCTGTCCCCAAAACGCTACTTGCAATGCTTGTAATCTCATAACGAATGCGCTGGCATGACGGCAGACAGTTTGCGATGCAATTTGATGCATTTGATACCAAAAAGGAAGGCATACAATTCTTGTACTGCATCCATGAACATTGTTTGCTGAAAATAACAGTCACAGGTGCTGCGCAGTATTAGATGATAATTTTGATACCAATAATGGCTAATATTCAGATGAGAGAACCGAGAAACATGATGGTATGTAACCCCCCCCCCCCCGAACGTTCGTACCAGTGATGGGATCGGGTCGGCCCGACCCGACTTCGGGTCATAACCCCAGACATGGGCAAGGTCAAAACCCTAGAGGGGGGTCCAGAGATGGGCAAGGTTCGACCCCTAGGGGGGGGGGGGATTTAGTAACAAAATTTTCGGCCCGGGGGGGGGGGGATTTAGTAACAAAATTTTCGGCCCGGGGGGGGGGAATATCTCCCCCGGCGGCCTCCAAAACCCCATTATATCCAGTGCTTGTTCAAAAAAAATTTTGCCACTACGTGGAGAAAACGTTTGACCCCCCACCCTTTTTCAGGCAAGGGGATCTAGACCCCTGGAGGGATATCCCTCATCCCCCCGTGCCCATGTCTGGAGGGGTCTAATACCAAAAATTTCTCAAAAACCCCATTCTATCCAGTGCTTGTCCAATTTTGTTTCGCCACTATGTGGCGAACACGTTTTTTTACCCCTGAGAGTGGATATCCCCATCCCCCCGTGCCCATGCCTGCATTACCCGACGACCCGACCTGGGCTACGGGTCGGCCCGACGACAAGCCGTTAGGTTCGGGTTCGGGGTCGGGTTCAAAGTTTTCGAGTCGGGTTAGGTTTGGGTCGACTCTTCGGACCCAACAACCCAGCAACCCAACAACTTGACAATCCGACTGAGTTAAAATACGAAAATGACCAGAAGATCATAAAAAACTGACAAAACTTCAAAAAAATGTTTAGAATTACTTCTATCCAACAAAAATCTGCAATTTTGGGCGACTATCATAAAAATTTCATTGCTGAAAATCGGTTTCCGGTGGATAATTTTAGATTAAACAACTAAAACTTTCATCTTGGTACAAAATGTTACAATTAAAATCGAAAATTTGTAAGTGGAACAACTAGTCAAGGGGGCACTTCTCAGGTCCCGAGATGTCCTATTTAGGAAGGTACAAGAACAATAATCAGGTTTCAGAACGAAAATCTCAGGTTTAAAAGATAAAACTAGCTGGGGGAGGGGAGAGCTTAGGGAGGTACCCCTGCAACAGGTATGCCAAATGATCACTATCAAACCTGGTAGAAGCATTGATTTGGTTTCCATGGATTGGAGTGCAATTGCATTGCTCTTCAATCGCAGAAACACGACATTTGCTTATGCACTCGTCTTGTGTTACCGCTTGAGAACAGCGCTGTACTCCATTTATCTCTGGCAGCATGTAAATCATATCTCCAACAGCAATCGCATTTGTTGAGTGTTGGGCGAAATTCCGTTCAATTGTGAATTGATCTGAACTGGGCGTTTCTCTTCCGAGTAAGTCGAATATGATTGTGTTGTTTAAATAATTCATGGCAGAATCGCATTCCGATGTTGGGATGAAATTTGTGATGACCACGTAATCGTACAATGACGAAAAAGAAAATGCATCTGATGGCAGAGCATAACAGATGGATGTTAGAGAGACAAACGTTGTGCGTCCGATGGCCAATTTTTGGCCCATTAATCCATTATTTGCAACATATTTCGTCACATTTAACGGATACCATCGCCGCTGTTCCTGGCCGAATTTTTGCATCAAATTGTTTACGGTAATATTCGAAAGTTCCAGTTTGGTATCGAACACGTTCATTGCACTTGAATTGGTTAGGTTAATGCGTTGTTTCAAATTTTGGTTGCGTTCGTTTTTCCACATATTGCTCAGGTCAGCTTTTTCCATTGCTTTGTAACCTTCGACAAGCGATAAATATTGAGTTGAAATTCGCAGCATGGCACTTGACCATTTTGAAGCTGAATTAAAAACTGATGTTTTTAGATTCGTGATTGAAAGCTTAGTTATGTACTTTAAGTCTTGCTCAGCTTCTGTCTCATCAAAAAACCATTTTGGAACACAAACTGTAGTTGATGGGATTGTGAATGATAGGTTGCGAATTCTCTCAGAGCTAGAGGTAGTCTGTGAAGCATTGTTATGCTGCTTACAGAAGTCAAATATCAATTTCAGTGTCAACGAGCCAAATAATATGTAGATAATTATCCAAAACAGTCTTTCAAAAAGAGCTTTGTAGACCAAAGAACGATGTTGGGCAATATCCAACTGAAGCAGCTTTGCAAAACCGACAAGCGATAAATAACCGCCAGGTAATTGATCCTGTCTATGCTTGTCTTCTTCAACAAGTCTCCGTTTCAAATACGCCCCATACCAATGCATTACTGGTGTGAAAAAGAAAGAAAAAATTAACGTGAAATTTAATCCGATCCATAATATAAGCAGACCACCAAAATCTGCAATGAAATCCTGCCGGGAATGCAGCCAAGTTTCAGTCATCAAAATATACTCAAAATTTTGGAAACGGATATCCAAATCTTGAAACTGATGTTCAATTCCGGAATAATTCACAGCAGCAACCGAAGTTGCTATTGTATACATGGCATTTGAACACGGCGTGTATTTGCATTGATCGAAACATTTTTGCTGAATTTTAGAAATAGAAGAGTTCAAGCAATTGCTATATTCCTCCCAACTGCACTCTAAAACATTGTTCGAATTTTTTGCTGGTGTATTCAACAGAATTGCGCAGTTTGGACAGAATTCGGCTGCAAGTTCTTCTCGACAACTTCTGTAACAGGAAACTGGTGATACGAAATTGCCGCAGTTAACTATGTTCTGGATAATTGTGGAGTAGCCAAAGGTGACTTCTAATCTTGAAAATAATTCAAATCGCACATCATCCTGATATGCATTTGAAGTTGCAGATTCAAATGAAAGAAAAGAGTAAGATCCTATATCAGACATCCAACTGTAAACAGGAACAGCAAAAGTAGTGTGCACAGAGATCAAACAGTGATCGTTCACATTTTGAAATTCAAAGCTCTGCATGGGAAAATGTAAGCAAACTGAAATTGGTGGAGCAGAATATTGTAACGCACCCATAAAGTAATCAGGTGGAGAACTTTCGATGGTGCCAAAAGGTATCAGTGAAACACTGCTGTTCTGAGAATAACTGTTGCACACAATTTTTATATTCCGAAATTTCATCAATTCAAAGCCAAACTTCTTCTCCAGCTCTTCATTACTCACTGACCATTTCAGCAGGACATTGCGAGTCAAATTCAAAACATGAAAATCTGCTGATGTGTATGACTGATTGTAGCCAATTGTAAAAATAGCTTGAAGATATATGAATGCCATATTGATCAAAGTTGGTGGCCATGTTTGATCCATTCCAGCTATGCCAAGAAATATTTCTTTATTCATATTGGGTTGATTAATGTACTCATCAAATGCTGATTGATTGAAGCTTGCAATAGTTTGAATTGGTTGACAAACAGCAGTCTGGGGAAGTGTCACTGTATTGTTAAACACAGCTGAAACAGTTGATTTTGTCTGATTGCCAGAATATTGGAGACAAAGTCGAATGAGCATCCATATAGTCAATGCAGCTCCAACGAGGAAGAGCAATGACCAAATTATTTTTCCCACAGCCCATTTCACAAAAATCGGATCGTGTAAGTCCCACGATTTTCCAAAAAGTTTATTTTCAACTTTTTTGGCCTCGTCATTCAACGATTCTGATGTCATTTCAGTTCTGTTGGTATTTTTGACTCTGCCAAAAAAAAAGAAAATTGGCATTGTCAGAATTGTATAAATAAGGATATGCATGTCCAGCCCTAACCAAAAAGCAGTCGCTCCTCCAATTTCTCCAATGATATTTTCCCATGTCCACATTGAGAACTCTTGAAATAGTAAATAATTTTGTGTGGAAACAATCATGTCAACAAATACGATAAATGTTGATTTGAGATTCGATATCTTATTATAATGAACATTGTTCTTTTGAATGTCGTATTGCCATTCAGTACATAAATCAAGACACTGGTTCATGCAGTGAGTATCTTCTGTTCCTGTGAAATTAAGTAAACACTGTTCGTATTGACCGAAGGGACATCTGGTATCAATCAGAGGCTGCTGTGAAGGTACTGTAATTGCTGTACAATTGCAGGCTTCTTTGATAGTTTCGCTTCGGCATCTACCTTGACAGACTTCAAGGGATTCTGTGATGGAGCACTTTGAGATGCCTCTCACTGTTGGCATAGAGACATATTCAAGAAACGGATTCACGGTCAGAGATGTGTCATCTGACACATAAGCAAAATACGTCATGTCAAACTCACGTATAATGCTGCCAGCCCTTGCTTTACCACTAATATCAATTGTTATTGGCTCGCTTCCCATGACAACTTGTCCGTAACAAACTCGATTGGAATTGGCACAAGGGTACTTGACATTGCTCCCATCGAACATCAATTTAATTTTGTTGGAGTCCATTGTGAGTGGGATATCTCCAAGCCGTAGTTTGTAGCACACTTGATGTTTGCCAACAAAAACCAACTCTTGACTTACGTTGCGAAAAGTACCACTTTCGTCATACACGGAAATCGGAAAAAATTCTTTGAACTTCAGAGAGAATGTGTCTCTGAACACACCAAGTGTTGCATTAATTTCTTCCATTTTTGGTAAGAATACTTTCTCAATTGCTAGTGTCATGTTATTGTCCATGTAATTTCCCTTCATGTGCTTCAGAATATTTGTGTCATTTTCACGCATTGATTCAATTTCATAAATCCTGCTAAGGTAGCTCTGTGCAATGGTAATTATAGGTACCATCCAATGAGCTTTTTGCATTTCTTGCCATGACCTGTTGTTATTAAAGAATGTGTTCAGCTGCTCAATATAAGTCTCCAGTTCCAAGGAATCTTCTGCCATTTCCAAGTAATCTTTCCAAGGAATTTCCAATGGATGCAAGAAATGTTCAACAATCTCTGTGGCTTCAAAGAACGGCAAACAAACGGTTGGGTTTGGCAGTGTCATTGTCTCGTTATGCAAGGGAGACATCGTTATGGACACTGGCTGTTCTTGGTACTGTTGGTGTAAATCTCTTCCTGTTAGAGCTGTTAGTACAATTCCTGTGAGATAAATGGCCACCCAGAACAATGTTCTCATTATTTCATACGATTTCTCAGTCTTACAGGAAACTGAATCAACTGCTAACATTTTCTCAACTATTTTTCTGACATTTCTTTGTCCTTTGGTCCAGTCCATAGGAATTGGGACACGATTCATGTTGTAATTTTTATTCTGAGCCAAAGATTATTACAATCAGAAATCGAAATTTGGGCAGAGAGAGATTTATTCAGATCGCTTAATCTCATAAGGAATGAAGCAGAGAGCGGAAATTTATATCAGTTTCAGTGACAAAGATCATCAAATATTTTCCGATTGATTGAGGACACCTGTATGAATTCTGCAAATTGAAGTAAGAAGAACCGTTGTAAATCATTAATGCGATTTTGTTTCGTTCTCCAATTTACTGATGCACATTAATGTTCGTGTTGGCAAGATTTCGATTAAGATGAATGACGCAATAAATGAATTGTTTCGAGAGTCCTATGACGAAAACGGTTCGCTTCAGTGGAACTTCTTTTGATTTCTGTTATCATAGAAGCATCCAAATTGAACAACTGATGCTTATTTTAATTGAAGCGTCCTAATTGAACAACTTATGCATGTTTTAATTGAAGCGTCCACATTGAACAACCGATGCATGTTTTAACTGAAGTGTCCAATTTGGACGCTTCAATTAAAATATGCATCGGTTGTTCAATTTGGATGCTTCGATTATAACAGAAGTCAATAGAA
>JAQGCX010001607.1:0-10579 GCA_034700205.1 Plectus parietinus
TATACATAAGCTTAGGAATATTTTACTACGGTATTTCTTTCGCCTCTGGTGTGCTTGGAGTGATGTCCTAACACCGTCTGCCCCTAGCCCTTACACCCAATCATATGGGCGCTGAAATCTCCCTTCTCTCTTCCCAGCCCCCATTCCGCTCAGTCTTGCAAGTGCACAAGTCACTGGTGAAGTCGCGTTTTCTAAAATCCTTGAGGGGCAAACAAGTTCAGTAAATTTATTGTCCAAAAATATGTTTATTTTCGCATCGTGCTCAAATTTTTTGCTCAGGTGAAGCCTCCTTTTTCTGACACTTTCGAAGCGTGCATACCCATTCCATGGCATTGACATAAATTTTGACAAAATAACGCGAAATACCAAGCGTAAATAGCTAAATTTCAGCATTTTAATGCGATATGCACTATATAAGACACTTTTGCTAATGAACTGTCGTCAATCGTTAATCAGCTGTCAATGAAAATATTCACTTATTCAGACGTTTGTATGCACAATTTAATACCCGTCCCGCAAAGCCCTGCGGCACTAATTCATTCGTTGTAACGCATCACGTTCGTTGATGAATCAAATGCTGCAGCTGTTATCAACGCAATTTTCACGATGGTTGCACCTTGAAAAACTGTGTCGGCCGAAGCGCGTCGGATACTGTGTGCGAGCGCTAAGCGTTGACTGCCGACTGACCGCGCATGGAAGGTTTGTTGACGCGAATGACCGAGCAAATGGACGACAATATCTGTGCTCGGGAAACGCTGATGAATGAGAAGGGCAATGCACGGCGATGCGAGCAACAATCGCCGAAGGGCGACGCGCGGTCTGGATGCGCGAAAGCGAGGCGTCGCAGTGTCGCCAACGGCTATTGTAGCGCGGGTCGAGTGCGCAAACAGCTTCGGTGTGGTCCATCGGCGCCCGGTCTGTGTGGTCGCATTGAGCGTGGTCGGCGCCCGCGCGTCGGCGTCTTTGTGAGCAGGAACAAAAGACGAGAGCTCTGCTTGCGTATCCGTGGCGGACAATTGGGGGCTTGATACGGGCTTAGCCCGTTAACCGCGACGTTACGCAGCGGGCGACGATTGCGCTAATTGCGCATTGTGGTCGACCGCGACTGACCGTGCACTGCGCGCAGGTGCGGCCGTCCGTTCCGATCGGTCGCTCGCCAATGCCGTCTTCCTCGGCCGGACGACGCTTTGTTCCTCCCTCAACGCCTCCAGACCGACAGGTGTTCGTGTTGCGCACCCCGTCCTTCATCGCCAGTCAAAGAGTTCGTTACGGTGCGACGACCTTCACCGTCTGTTGCAGTTCCAACGCACTACGCACCGGTCCTCGCGCTATTTGCACCTTTCAGGATTATTTGATCGAACGTCCCATGCGTGAATCATGACGCTGCCGCCAACGTCATTGGCGTTCCTAGAATAGTCAGGGAACTGACTGCCACCAATGACACGTCTTGTGCAAGCAGCACCGAGCTTGGCGCCGACTTATGAATTGAATTTGAATGACGCAAACGTTTGTAACGCAGAGCTGGAACGGCGCTATATTCGCGATCGACCGAAGCGTGCCCGTGTTTGGCGTGGGCGGGCAGGTCGACGACGTCGGGCACGCGCCGATTGGCTGGCCGCGCGTCGTCGGGACAACGCCGTAAACTGACCGGCTGTGATGGTTACGCGCTGCCGGAGGCCAGACGGCCCGATCGCCAGTCGGACGGACGGAGGATGGACGTAGCAGCACCGTCCCACCGTGTGCGCGGACAAAAACGCGCTAACCATAGGGCTCCCAGGTGAAGAAATAGACGGGCTGTCCATGTTGCTGCATTCAAGCTGTGGCAGTTGACGATTGACTGGCGATGGCTCGCAACGCCGGAACCTCGGCGAAAGAAGCGCCGTGGCCGCAGCCGGTGTTCATCCGCTGCATTTTCTTTGGTAACAGTGCGGCACACTATGTGTACGCGACGATTGCGCAAAAGTGCGCGGAACAGTCTGGCGCCAGCAGACAAGCACTGTGTATTTGTTGTCGGCGTGGAAAGATACGTGCAGCGTGTTTGTTGTGGGCGAGCGCCGACCGGTTTAGGATAGCTAAACTCCCACAGCTTGTCATTGTAACTTCGCTTTGCAGACCCACTACGAGACCAACACCGCCCGACGCCGACGGAATGTCGCGACGCCTACGACTTGGGTTCGGTCGGCCCTCGCTGCTGCAACGCGGCCAAGAAGCGTCACTCTGCTGTTCATCGACCACTCCAGTCGCCTCCGCCTTATCCTCCCTCGATATCGACATGACGTCGCCGTCAACGTCGTCTTCTGCCACGCCCTGCCTCTGCGTGCAACATTGCGACTTGCAACGCGCCGACCCAGCCGTCCACGGTAGCACTTGCCGCCACTCTTCTACTGCTTCGACTTCGCGCGACTTTCTTTCGCCTATGGATGCTGTCAGCGAGCGACTCGGCGATTACGCGCGCACTTGGCTGCCGTCTGTGATACTATGTAAGTAATGTTCTATTCGTGCTGCTGGAAGGCGGGTCGGGACAGCTGGACAGGCGATCGGGCCGGGGTGTTTGGGGGCACGTGGCGACGGGGAAATTGCCGGGGCCAGGCGCGGAATTAACTGTGCGGGCGCATGTTGCGGCCTTGGGCGGTCACCGTCGGACAATTACCGCCGGGCCTGGCAGAGTTTTTTCCGCCCGCTAGACACCGCACCTGACGCCCGCCGGATGGGACGGACGGTTGGTGGCAGTGCTAAGCAGCACTCACGCGTTTAGTCGTCCCATTCCCACCACCCGGACACCGGGCGCGCACTTTTTTTGGCCTGCGCACTTTTTGATCTGCGAACGCGCGGCCGCCGCCGTCTTTGGCCGGTCTCCGTCCTCCTGGCCCACCCCCGACGGCCGCCGTTTAGCACTGCGTTCAACAAATTTTACTGGAGCGTGTCGCTTCGTCGGTCGGCGTGTGGGAAGGCCGAATCAGAATCGCGTCGAGCAGACAGACAGATGCGCCTTAATAATACACCGCCAACATTGCCCAATCCGCCTTCTCATTCACGCAGTCCCTTGTCATGCAAACGCCTGCACGGCCGCCGGCGGTCCGTCTGGCTCGGATTAGCCGATTGCACAATTGGCACTGCGCGCAAAAAGTCCATGCGCGCTTTTCTTTTCGGCCAACGACTGCGCACGCAGTCGACCTTGATGATGACGGGGACTCTCACACGTTATACGCCGTTTTTGCGCCCATTCCGTTGGCGATCATCTCTCTTTGTGTCCGACAGTTTATACGTGTTCGGGCGGGTTTCGACCCAAGAGAGGAACGAACCCAATAGATTCCGACCGCCCGTGAGGAGGGATCGAACGTCGCGCAACCAGATGGTCCAATGCACAAGTCATTCGTACCTCGCGAGACACTTGTTCGATCATCTGTTTCGCAACAGCGGCTAGACGCTCGACCGAATCTCGGGACTACTTCGCCGCAAAGCAGATTGTACAGTTCAGCTGGCGGTCGAAACCCCAATGGCCCTGCGCCAGATTCGTGCAATTTCATAATGTTCCGCTATGACGTGCTTTGTGAGTTTTATTTGCATACTGCAAATGTGCGAAATCTGTTGCAGCCAAACCCATTGAAAAAATTGTTTAAATTTCGCAATATTAGCTACGTGTCTCGACACGATTTCAGTGAAGTTTCTTCAGTCGTTACGCAACAAACTGTAATTTTCTCAGAATAATTCGATGACGTACGAACTCAATTATTTTTATCAGTGTGCCATTTTTTAAATTTTAATCAGCAAATGTCGCCGGTTGCAGTTTTGTTGCGGGCATGCGGACTGTTGTTGGATGTGATATCGACGACGACGGGCGATTTTTGGTGCATTCGTCTACTTCTGCTCACATTTCTCCCTGCCTTCGTCGGTAAGTCGTCTTCTTTATTATTGTTCTTGAAGATGAGCTTGAATTGCACTAGAATTTTGATAAAGATGCGGTTTCCAAAATAGATATTAATGACAATCGTTTTGGGAAAATGGCGTTGGAGTGGGACAGACGCGTGGTATTTGCGCGCGTGGTTAGGCGATGATGGGGCGAAGTGAGCTGTGGATGATGGCGGTGACGCGTGCAAAGCGGTGACAGGTTGATGCGGAGGATGGGCGGTGGATGCGGCGCCGGTCTAGTGGACATCGTCACGCGGCGTGGATTCGTATGGGACGGTTGGCCTTGCGGCTATTTATTTAGCGAAGCAAACATCGGTGCTGTCCGGACTGTAATCGCCTAATATGGCCGGGCGATGCATGCGAGATCTGGCGGGTGCGGCATGTCGCTCTACGCCTGCGCCGCGAGGGGACCATACCTGGACAAACAGAGACCACTATTTTCGCTCGTTAGTGTGTTGATTTGTTGTCCGAGACGGGCGAAGCGTAAATATCCGACGCGCAGACCGCTGCGCAAACACCCACCACCTCGCTCACCTCCGCCGTTCTCTTCCGGCCGCGTCTTGCCGCCAAAAATCTCGACGGACCCGTAATTGGTGCCCTCTGACCCATAGTCGCCCTTTGACCGGAGAAGACCTGTAAATTGCCGGAAGCAGACGGTCTCGAGCGGGCTCTGACGCAAGACTTCCATCCGACCTGACAGGTGCGAGCTGTCTCAAGGGAGATGGTGAGACGTGTTTTCGTTCTCCATCCGCTCGCCGCTGACCGATCGAACACGTTGGCTGTCGCGTGGCTCGCCTTGCCTTTCCCTTCCCTTGCCTTCCCCTTCCCTTCCCTGCGCCTTGGTCGTACAGCGGCGTCGGAGGACCTCCTGCTGACCAGGTGAACGCGAGCCGAGCTCTAATAGCGGCCGCGTCTTTTGTGCACGGTTCCGTATTGCGCAACGGAAATCGATCCTGACGGGTCAAGCGCGTTCGTTTATGCGCTGTAGAGGAAATGTTTGATTGCGCGACCTGAGCTTAATCACTTATTTTATTGCCCGAAAGCACTCGAGTCCGCGCACAGCCTTTTGGTCGCCGACCGTGCAGCAAAGGGGTTGTGCGGCGCTTTTTGCGTTTGCTACCGTCACGAATAAAGGACCAATAGATCAATCTGCGGTCCTTGATAAGTCTGTACCGAAGCGACCATTTATCGGAAGACAATTGCCGTATTTTCCGGTGCTCTTGAGACCGATTAGTGTGCGCGCAGAGCGATCGATTGGCAAGGTGACGAACGCAAATTGGCGAGTCTTGCCAGGTAGCTAACTGCCCGGTGCAGGAAAGAATGAGTCATTGCTCAGGTGTTTGTCTCCGGCCGGCGATCGTCGCCGTCGCCGTCGTTGAGCGCGGCGGGATGGGAGGGAGAGAGACGGCAGGAGGCAACACAATCCAATATGCGCCCATGCTAATTATCGGCGGCGCACGACGACCGGTAGCGGCCACCGGAGGGACGGCGCATTGTGCACCGGCAGATGACAAGCGATTATTGCACGTATGGCGCTTACCTGCCGCCGCCGTGCACCGCAGTCCCATGTTACCCCGCCTGTTGGACTGTGAAAACCCCAAACAAACAACACTCTTCAATCAGACACGAATTTTTTGTTTTCAGATGCTTGCTCTACTCGACCTTCGCCCAAGCCGCGGCCGGCCCGTCCCTACTGGCATCCGGACAAGAATCTGCCGCGACTCAACTGCACCGACGACTATCGCGATCTCTATTGTCTGAACAACGGCTCGTGCTACATGCAGCTCGACATCGGCAACATTGAACAACCCTACTGCATGTACGTCTGCGGTTGATAGCGCAAACGCTCGCAAATCGACGGTCGTTTGTAGATGCGCAGATGGATACCGTGGCCGTCGGTGCGAAAACATTCACGACGACAACGTGTACCTACCGGTGCTGCAGGCTCAGCGCATCGAGACTGCCGCCCTGTCGGCGCTGGTCACGCTGCTCGTCGTCGCCACGTGCATCGCCTCTCTCGCCCTCTACCTCTACCGACGGTCAGTGCTCCATTCGCGCTCCATCGCCGCTCATCGCGCTGTTGATTGCAGTCGAGCGAAGTATCCGGTGGAGTACGTGGATGCGGCGTCTGAGATGAGCACCGTCGATTACCCGTTCAACATGCGCGCTCGCCACGACGCCCAGTCGTTCCGAGCGAGGCGAATAGTGCGTTCGCCCTGTCACATAGCCGTTGTACCGCAATTATTTGCAGGAGTCGACGTCGATCGGCACAACGATGACGAGTCGGCCGTCGGAGCTGCAGACGACGGTCGACTCCTGGCCGCAGGAGGGAGAGTCGGGCGAGTCTCGCGACTCGTCGCGGCCATATGTGCATCGATCGAAAGCGCCGCCGCAAATCATCGAGCTGGGGCCTTCGTCCGTTTGAATCGCCTTTCATAGTCTGCCGCAGTGCTTCGTTTCAACGATCTTATCGGTCCTTCCATATGGTACGCTATAACTAACTATACGTCTATGCTGCATTTAAACAGCGCATGTGAGAGAATGCTGGAGTATCATTTCCCAGTATTTGCTTTTGAAACGTTCTACAGTTGTATTATCTTTCGTGTTCCATCGTGTCTATGTGTGGCTTTAAATATTCGATAATATTGTCTGAATATAATTGTCTACCTCTGTGCAATAACATGAATCATCTGGCTGACTTACACGCAATTTGAGCTTCTAATCACTGCCGCTCCACTGCTTTTCGCCCCATGAAGTTTTTGCGAAAACTCTGCCTTTGTGTGAAAGGCAGTAGCCTAGTCAAAGTTACTGTACGATTCTATTCTCATCGTCATTGCCTTTCTATCGTTAAAAAAAGCGAAACAAATCGCCGATGAATCTTCGAGCAAACACTTTGGGCGACGCTAGTTGCACATTTTCATAGGCGTAACTGTTCGTTCGAACCAGCGAGGTTGTTGGTTGCGTATTTTCCTTGAGTCAAATATAATACTGCATGATGCAAGGGTTGGATCGATTGCAATGACTCATCGGAAGTAGATAAAAAAAGCTGGTGCTGCCGAGCACTTGCTGGATGACTCTTCGTTGTGGTTACGGCGATGCAATGAATTACGGTAGCGCCAAGTAGCAGACTCGCTGCTCTATTGCTACAAGTAAACATGACTGATGTTTTCCCATTACGTTAACGTAGACAGCGCATTTGTTCCTTGTTTGTTTCTAGAGCATTATATCGATCGTATCAGGCATCTAAGATCAATGACAGACACTATCACTAACGTAGCTGATGACGCCTCAATGATGAAACCGGTAAATAGTCGTGAGAAAACTGCACATGCTTCCGATTGACGTCAAAGTGCAGCACTTGGAAGCTACAAAAGACGCGCAGTGGTTTTGGCTGTCATTTGACGGTACGCGATTGAAAATGCAAGCGATCGTTGTTCTTGCGCTTCTGAGCCTGGTAGCCGTGTCGCAGGCTGCTCGATGTGACGGGTCGCCGGGCAGTGCCGACATGCGCTGCTGCTTCGCTTGCGAGATCATCGTCAACGAACTGCTTGCCGAAGACTTTGCTGGTCTAATTCAGAACGCCAATGATGCCAAAGCGGCACTAGAACGAGCTTGTCAGCGTGTCGGCTCGCACTTCGAAGACGCGGCCACGTGCAAGTTGTGGGTGGACGCCAACTACGTGGCCATCTACACGCAGGTCGACGGCACCGTCCAGAATCACACCCCACCCCATGCGCGCACCATCTGCGCCAGCATCAACGAATGTCCCGCCTAGGTAAATTGACCGTCTGTTGGCGGTCTCATTCCACATCGACACAGAAGGCAGCAATTTCGATGTGCATAAGTTGTGTGAACATGTTCAGTTGTGCTAAACTACCATAATTCTTGTGTTTTTAATGTCACTAATTACCAGTTGCTTAAATTAGCAGTGCAATAAAACGATGAATATTTCTTTCATGCTGATATTGAAGCATTTGCGACGTGATGCTTTCCCATTACGTTAACGTAGTCAGTGCATTTGTTCATTGTTTGTTTCTCGAGCATTCTATCGATCGTCTTAGGCATCTCAGATCAACGACAGACACCATCACTAACGTAGCTGATGACGTCTCAATGATCAAACCTGGGAAAATAGTTGTGAGAAAACAGTGCACATGCTTTCATTGACGCTAACAAAGTGCAGCACTTGGCAGCTACAGAAAGTAGCGCAGTGGTTTTGGCTGTCACTTGACGGTACGCGATTGGGAATGCAAGCGATAGTTGTTCTTGCGCTTCTGAGCCTGGTAGCCGTGTCGCAGGCTGCTCGTTGTGACGGCACGCCGGGCAGTTTGACTTGCGAAATCCTCATCAACGAACTGATTGCCGAAGACTTTGCTGGTCAAATGAACAGCACCGATGCTGCCAAAGCGGCGCTCGAACGAGCTTGCCAGCGTGTCAACTCGCACTTAATCATCTGAAATTTCCTGATGATACAAAACCAGTGGAGCGTATCAGCGTTGAACTGGCTGAGAGGGTGTGGCAAGACAAAATGAGCAATAGATAACGCAGACGAATGAACAGGTGTTTTACAAGCCCGTTGTATAGCCTGTCATTTTGTTTGTAACGTGAAGTTACTACTGTTCGATCCCTGCAAGTAACTCTGCGTCATGAAGCTAATCGCCATTGTCGCTCTAGCAGGTAAAAATTTTAATGAGCAGGAACTTCCGGTCCACTATTGAACGATAACTTGGGTCTGGTTCAACTTTCCACAACTGTTCAATGCGACAATTTTCATAACGTCTTTCATATGAGGAGACCATTATGGCGTGTGGAAAGTTTTTTCATTTGAAAGCAAACACATTTTGATGGACCTTCTTCATTCAAAACAGGACAAATGACCTTTTCAGTATTGGCTATGGTCGCGGATGCAACCGAGCCACACATTTGCTTCCAATGCGAAGTACTTATGAACGAAGCGATTTTCGCCCATACCGAACGTGGCTTGAACACAAAACCGGACTTGAAGAACGTGCTTCAGTCGGACTGTCAGAAAATGCAGAAGCTTCCGGATGCTGCTGACTTCTGTAGTTTTCTGCTCACCGACGAAGAAATCAACAAGGCGTTCGAAGTCGTCGAGCAAAAACCAGCCAACGGACGTCAAGCGTGTCAAACTCTTGGCTTCTGCACTATTATGGCCAAATGAGCCGTTAATATTAGCGATTATTTTGAATAGCGGTTTTTAACTGAATGAATCTTTTATGTATTCAGACTAAAACTTCGAAACACTATTGGCTTTAGCGACAATTAAGGAATATAGCAAACGGTGTATTGTAACGCAAATCAATATAGCGTACACCACAGGGAACACAACAGAAACACTACGAGCATTTATTTCATCGTCACTGTTGGCTTCGTCGAATTTATTGGGAGGATCGTAGAATTCGCAAATCGGGTCGGTCGACGGGTCACGCCCTATATACCCCCCCAAGGACCTCCATACCTCCGACCGAAACTGATTGGGGGTATGGTGAAAAAATTTTGAGATTTTGGCGACCTTTTTTTTAAAAAAAGGTCGCCAGGGGGAGGGAGAGCTTTTTCCAAGCGTATTTCTCAGGAACAAATTTTTTTCGGAATTTGGTGGGTATATCCCCCCAGCCGGGGATTGCTACTCCCCTCCACCGGAAAAAACGTACCCATGTCTGACATGTGCGGATATTATTTGTGTGGTGTAGGACGTGCATGTGGCAACAGTCCACGTCTTTGCATTTTCTCCAAAACATGACATGAAAAATGGAAAGTTTTTGGTTCAATACGTCTTTGCTGGGCTGCATCCTGCATCCTACATGGGCAATGTTTTTTCAGCTGTTCAGGGAATCAGTGTAAAAATTGGTAAGTTTGGAGCAGAACCAATGTAAAATGACGACTGCTGTCCCCTCACCAAAACTTGGTCTTTAGTATCAAAAGTATGCGTCCTTACCTTACCAAGCATGCTGCCATCAGTCCAGCCCGGCTATCAAGCACTGTTCCTAGACCGTGCGTTTGAAATTGTGGCTTTTTTTATTGTCAGCTTATTTTCAGCAGTGCAATGGTTTTACGAGCATGTTGTTGTCGTAATATGCGTAAAATGAATGTATCTATTGCATGCAGCGCACATAGTGGTTTCTGGTGTAAAAAATAAACGTTCGTTTGCCTGTCCTCATGATACACTGCGAAAGACATAGAACCGATTTTTTTGGGGGAGTGTGGAACAAACGAAACTTGCTGGTTGGGGGACCCTTCCCGTCCCTGACGTGGGCGTGGGAAATGAGGGCATGCAGCATGCACCCAAGAGTTCTCACTCTCATCCGTATTTTCATCCCCAAAAAACCATTTTGGCCACGGCTCTATCGATCTTTGTCGAAAAAGACGATAATAGTTTTATGTTTTTACTCTACAGTTGAGAAGGAGGATGATAATAGCCTTAGTCATGGGATTTGCCAACCCGGTAGACCCGGTACGTAATGCAAAACATAGCTTCGGCTTCCGAGTTGGGGTTGGTTTGGAACATAGGTGTAACCGGCTGTACTCCAGCTGTACTAACCCCCCCCCCTGGCGCCGACCCAGAGTACAGCTAGCTTTTTAAAATGATAAATTCTAGTGTAAGAAGTCCTGGAGAAGTCGAATCTATCACTTTTAAAAGTGTTTCAATTAG
>JAQGCX010001608.1:0-10575 GCA_034700205.1 Plectus parietinus
CAAATTGCAGAACGCGTGCATTGGTCGTTGCCATGGAAAGGCATAGCAACGACCAATGTGCGCGCTCTGCGATTTGCAATTCTGCAAGTCGCAATTCTTTTATGAAATAGGCCCCTGGGTAGGTAGTACAAAACTGCGTTGATGAACTATTTGTCGTTTTTAGATCGCTCCCTTTTGCGAATAAATGTTTGAGTTTTGCAGTCGATGAAACGCGAACTGCCCGATGAAGAGGACTGGGAGCAGTCGACGAATCGGGACGCTCAACCCGTCCACCACCACCGAGAGCATTCGACGACGAAGCGCCATCGACGGGCGAGTTCCGTCGACGACAGCGAAGAGCAGTGGGCTCAGATCGACTTGCAGTCGTTGATGGAGAATGCCTACATTCGCGCTCATAATCTGCTCAGCCAGAGCTCTTGCGACAATGTACGTGTTTCTTTTATCATCCACTGTGATCGACTGCTTCGCTGAACCGGTCTTGATTGTATTGGCCAGGCCCGGATTTACCATGGGCCATTTGGGTCATATGGCCCAGGGCCGCCGGTCTTCCCTGAGTTAGGGGACCCCCCGGCCCTCCCTCTGTCGGTTTGACCCCCTATTATAGGGCCCCCCGAATTTTTACCGACTCTTAATCCGGACCTGGTTCACCCTACCGGAACGAGAAAGGAACCTCCATTTTGCCATTTGAAAAATAACTTTTTGAAAATACTTTTGAAAAACGATGCTAATATAATCTGCTTATAATGTTTATTAATAGCTCAATTAGTTTCTTCGTTACAGGCCCAGATCCCGATGAAGAACTGTCGGCTACTTACACTGACGCTCAAGGGAAATTCAACGTCAGCGGTGGAACTCGCGAAACAACAAACATTGACCCCCGACTGAAAATTTATCACGACTGCGATGACTGGCTGGTGAGTTGAAAAACTTAAAATCATAATTTTAATCACGATAACCAGTACCTACGGAGGGTATTTGGAAGCAGTAAAATAAATTCAGCCTTATTTCAGTTTTGTCAACGGAAAGTGAAGCTCACGATTCCAAATCAATACATCAACAGTGGCAATGTGGTGACGAAATGGTTTGATGCGGGTGTCATGAACATGGAGCTGGTGTTCCAAGACGAAGAACGGGACTGTAGCAACAAATAGATCTGAGAAATATCGCTGATTCTCAATGTTGTGTCGTGTCATTTGGCATAGAAAAGTGGATATGTTTGAATTCTCGCCAGCGAAATAAAAATTAGAACAAATATTCTGTTTCAAAAAAGAATAATAATATTCTAGTGCTCATATTTTTAATTTTCCGTGCATTGATAGGAAAGGGAAGTAAAAGAAAAGAAAGAAGAGATGGGTTTCATTGAAAATATTTAAATGCGAAAATGCATGATCAAGTCAATTCGATCGTTGCTACCGTACATTGGTTCCTTCATTATTTGCTACCATACGTTGCTTGCTACCGTAGTATGTTGCATAAAACGTTTATGTGGATACGTGAGTACCAAAAGGAGCGAACAAATTTCTGGTTAGACTAAACTCTTTTACGGTATTGTCACACAGTTACGGCATGCCCTGATACTCTTTGATGGTGTCTGTCATATAGGGTGGGCCAACGAAAGTGCAAATTTTGGTTTGAACCGATACAGTTTCACTAGTCCTTATAAAATTTAGTACACATATGCCCAAAACATAAACTTAAAAGTGATAAAATTTTCAGGTTGATTGGTTGCCTACAACTGGTTAAATGCAAAAACTATTATCAGTGGTGCCAAGTATTAAAAAAGATCGAGCAAAAAATGACACATCTGACAATAATTTGCAGAACTCTAGTTCAGTGCAACCAATAAAATAAAAAATTTAATCACATATAAGTAAGTGCCTTGGACACATGTGTACCAAATTTCAGTTTGATGTAATGGAAATTTGGGAAGTACAGCGATTCAAACATTTACACTTTTCGTTGATCTACCTAGTAGAGTAGTGCATCTGCCTGCCTGCAGCCGCAAATCATTAGCTCTTGATTGGTCGTGGAAAAGCCGTCATAACCGATTGAGAAAACTGATCAATTATTTACTGCGATGCAGAAAAAAGTGCTCAGTGGTCGTGCAAACGTGGCAACGACAATATTTTTGCTAATCCGGCTCACTGAACAATTCAAAACAGATATGTACAGACATGAATTTTATTTCCCCCCATCAACTGCTGCACTCTTTACAAAAAAGGGATTTCATTCCGGATTCGCTCAATAGCCTGTGGAGATAATTGCGCTTCGTGCGATAACAAATTAAGTGCCTGCAGTGACATCATACAATGACTCAACTGCGGGGAGTGAAATATCCGGATTTGTTAAAACGCTCCTACGCATACAGTTCCGACTGAATAAAGGCCGGCAATTTGCTACTGTGGTAAAAGTATATTTCGTCGACAGACCATCGCTTTCATTTTCAATTATCAATCGTCATTATTTTCAAGAACTAAATCGTTATGTGTACAATGATTGTACTCTTAATATTTGTTTCTTTGCTGGGAATTACACAGTGCTCGTTTTTCGACAATTTTGTGCGAGTGCAGAGCATTGGAGTTCGCGGTACACTCATGTGTGGAGATCAGCCGCTGAACAACACTAGAGTGAAACTCTGGGATGATGACACGGGTTGGTTTATTCATCATATCCTGTACATGTATTTCTTTAATCCACTTGAATACGGTCTCGTAGCAGCAAGAGACTGGGTTGGGGGTTCGCAATCACGGCCTGGAGATGGGTTCGAAGCGGAGGCGGAAAATCTCATGCCATCCAGTAAAAAGTATGAAGTTATTGCTATATAAACTTTTTGGTATCGAAGCTGATTCTCCCTCCTGGCACCCATCTACCCACCCCACAATTACATCTTTAGACACCTCTGAAACCACTCCAAGAAATACAGCGAATAAACACCGTAACGACTATCTCATTAATCTCATTAATTTTGGTTCCAGGCGCAGATCCTGACGAAGAGCTGGCTACGACTCGAACAGACAACCAGGGCAAATTTCAGCTCAGCGGCAGCACTCGAGAAATGTCCAACATCGATTCTCGTCTCAAAATTTATCATGATTGCGACGATTGGCTGGTATGATGTGCAACCTATACTAAATTACTGAATTTTAAGTCAAATCTCAACCAAGCGCTGACACTTACATAAATACCGTTATATCAATATGACATCATTATCATAATCTGTCGAATAATTAAAGAATTATTTCCCTTCTTTCTTGGTTAAAATTACCGTCTGATATTTTTTAGCCATGCCAGCGCAAAGTGAAGCTCACGATTCCCGACAAATACATCAACAGCGGAGATAACGTCACAAATTGGTTCGATGCTGGAATCATGAACATGGAATTGGTATACAAAGGAGAAGAAAGAGATTGCACCAACGATTAGTTATCTGATCAAGGTTGCTGTTGTATTGCAACAAACTATATTGTGTAAACGAGTGTTTAATTTTGGAATAAATAGTGTTCTTAATCTACTTACGAAGCTAAATATAAAATTTTTCATCAGTAAACAAACAAATTTTCGACCGGATGCACAGGGTACAGTGTGAGCACTGTATGTCAATTTCACAAATGTTCGTTGACGTTCCACGAAGTACCAAACAACTAGTGAGCTCAAATAGTACAAAATCAAAAGCGTCTTTCGATCAGGACCCTCTTTGCGAAGAATTCTGAGTTCGGAGGGACAAACAGGAGAGTCTGACCAGACAACTAATGCCATTTACGAAATTCCATGCACCGAATGCGATGAAGTGTACATCGGCGAAACTAAACGACGAGTTCAAACGCGACTGAAAGAACACTGCAAGAGGTTGAATTCTGCTGTTCATCAGCATATGATCACCCGCGGTTTCGATTTCGATTCTATCCGTGTCCGCGGTCAAAATTCCAACATGCATGAACGTCGTAAAAAGGAAGCCTAGCTCATCTCGCGCGCTCATCTAAATGTTTCAGCGGTTGTCCCCCATTTGGTCTGATCTCAATCTGTAGTCGTTCCATTGTTCTTGTTGTTGCTAATTATTTTCGATTTTTGTTGGTTATGCTTATGTCTCATTGTCGTTTTGCCCGACGAAAGTCTCGGACGCGTCCGAAACGTCGCAAGTGTGTGTTATATTGAACGATGAAGTGTACATCGGCGAAACTAAACGACGAGTTCAAACGCGACTGAAAGAACACTGTAAGAGATCAAATTCCGCTGTTCATCAGCATATGGTCACCCACGGCCATGAGATTATTAATTCAGAATTCAGATCCATTAAAACAGTAGATCAAGTTTCCATGACAATGGGTCCAATGTTACTGTCTTTAACCTAAAACAGCATCCACAACGTAATTCCATTTTGCATTCGTGATGAAGTGATTTCTGATCTTTCAAGCTCTGTTTTACAAGGTAGTAATTATTCAGGGGAAATGCTTCAGTTAAAAAAAATAATACACATTTCAATTCAAAAGAAGTGACATGCTCGATTCTTTTTAAAAATCCATATTGCCTTACTTATGATACTGGATATCTTGTTTTTAATCTTCATCACGCAAGCCTTTCAAAATGATATCGTACATGTCCTACCTGTATTTATTTTAATAGTAGCTCGGGGTAGCAATCAATTGGAAATATAATAACCATGGGCTTCAATTAGAATACTGATTTTTTTCGTTGTCTGTGGGTATTTTCATGGTGAAAATTGATGACATGATGATATTGACTAGCAAATTTCCATTTTCATGATTGACTACGCGACTTTTTCGCAAAATTGTTATAAATAGTATGTTTTGTCAGCAAAATTATGCTAGAAATGGTCCAAATCGCTATTTCTTCACCTGAAATTGCCCACTTTTGGTGATCGAAAAAATAAGAGCTCAGTCTCCAATAGTAGCCCAGTCTTTTGTAGTAGCCATAGGTAGCGGATGATTGAAAAAATAGTTGCTCAGGGCTTCTATTGGAAGAAGGTTATTCTTTGTTCTGAGCTCAATAAAAGGTGGGCTTGATTGGGCGCTTGCACTTTTTTTGAAAACCAAAAGCAGAACAAATTTGACATTACCACAACATTGAATACGTCTACAGATCTGGAATAGAACTTAGTTCCCGCGTTCATGATTATTTTGAACAATTTCCGCTATAGGAATCACATCGTTGCTATGAAAACCTGTCGATTGCATGAACGATTTTGATATACTTTTCTTGACGACTACAAAGGATTACGTGATCAATGCGTCCGACTATCAAATATGCACCACCCACCATCTGCTCTCTGTATTGAGTAATTATTAGGTTAAAGAATTAGCTGCCGCGATCAGCGATCACAGCTACGAAGGTACATATTATAAAAGAAACTACTAAGTTATATTCGTGCAGTCTCATAGTTAAATAAGACAGGCCTTTTATGCCAATGTTCTTTTGTATTTGAACTGACAATAAATGCAAATATAAATCTGGAATCTGAAAAAAGAAAGAGAAATGGCTTACGTTCAATGGATGATTACAAACATTTCTCTTTTAGTCATCACAGTGATTGCATTGATAGGAAACGGTCTGATAACTTTTTTGATTTTGCTGAAACCGGCATTGCGCAACAAATCTTCAAATTACTTGATAGCAGCTTTGACTACGGCTAATTTTTTTCTCTGCATTATATCTCTGCCTTACGAAACAATACTAATCGTCGGCCTGAAGCCAGGAGCGCCGAATCTCACTAACTTTTCTTCTGCGGCGATAATTTATTCTTCTACTCCATTTGTTGGCGGAACGATGATGACAAGCGTTCTCGTATTAGCTATCGCTTGGGATAGGTGAGTGCAGTTTTTCCGCATGACGTAGCAGTTCTCCGGGTACGTACGGTACGCCACTTTGTCATTCGTTTTCGCTTGTGATATACACGGACCGGCCCATAAAAGTATCTAAAAGCGACCCGCGTGCCGGTCCGGCCCACAGAGAAACTCAAAAGTCGACCCGCCGGCTGACTCTCTAAAATAAATTTCTTTTGCATTTGTAACATATATTTTTTCATTGTCTTCATATGTGCAAACACTTTGGAACCAGAAAAAAACACAAATCTGAAGCAACTGCTGAGAATAGTGTGAGAAACAACGTGCATCTGTGTTATTACTTGATCAAATATATTTTTTTTAAAATCGGCCGGGCCCACACAGAAACTCAAAAATCGGCCGCGACCCGCACTATTTCCGTGGGCGGGCCCGTGTACATCACTGCTTTTCGCAAAGAAAAACTCATAAGCAGTACAATATTTTCAGATTGCACGCCTTGATACGACCGGTTTCTTATCGATCTGTAAATCACATGCGACAGACAGCTGTGTTCGGCAGTATTGGTTTTTTACTTGCAGCGATAATCATGCTGGTTAATCTGATCGATGGCGATGTTCACCTCGTCAATCCCGGTTGCGCTGCCGGCGGTTGTTTTTGGGGCGAACACTTTCGGGTAGTTTGGGCCATCGTGGCTGTTGTACTCAAGAGCTTAACGACTATCTTCTCAATCGCTCTCCTGGTCAAACTTAGACGACATCAAAAGCAAGTCATTTCTGTTTTCTGCTTGTTTGAGCGAGAGGGATCTGAAAAGCCTATTCAAAGCGATATGTTCAAAATCAAATTAAGCGAGAAGATGCATAAGAGCGGTGAAGATGTCAGAAATGCTCATAATTTGAGTGCGTTATTATTTCAGATTAATGATCGCTCGTGGTGCAGAAGCGGGCGCGTCAACGGCACGTGAAGAGAAAGCGTTCATGCGGGTAACTTAGCTATTTTCGATTAATGTCGAGCAGGTGGATTCAGCACATGCCCATTGACGTCCAACAGAATGTTCTATTGCCATCGGGAAATCTTGACTCTGCTAATTGCACGTTTTAGCTGCCTTGCCATATGACAAATGCCTCTAGGTACCTAGGTTTGCGTACACGTGCAGACATTGGTCGGAGTTTGCTGGAGAGGGTTGGTATTACAGCATCACACATCGCAAAAGCTTTATATCAGTGATGTTCATGGGCCGGCCCGGGATTTTCGCCGGAAAAAAAGCCCGGACCCGGAAATTTTGTCAAAAAAAACCCCGGCCCGGCCTGACCAAAAGAGAAGAAAAAACTGACGAAAAGTGGATATAGACCGTCAATTTGACTGAGTGTCAAGTCTAAAATTGCTTAAAATTGACATTTTGCACACTCTACCCAGTCAAATAAGCAGTTCTACATATCGCTAATTTTGAAGTGTTACGTTCAATAATTTCGTGTAAATCGGCCCGGGCCCGGTACTTTCCTTCCGCGCCGGCCCTGAACATCACTGCTTTAAATATAAAACAATGTGACATCCATATATGTCTTAAAATAACACACGAACGTTGAAAATTTAGAGAGTTCACAGAAACCCCATTTTAGGCGAATATAATTGCACTGTACGTATTGGCCGGCTCGACCCTGTTCATCACGTTACCGTTTCTGGTCAACGGTTTTTCGACGATGGTCGGGTCGCTGGTATTCAATAAACTCGGTCCATTCGTCGCGTACGGCGTTTTCTGCGCCGCAGCATTCAACGTCGTTGTCTACGGCTTCAAACAGCGAGACATTCGAGAGCACTTAATGGCATTCTTCGGAAGTAAGAATTCTGCAGGGAGGATCTCCAATGCGAACACTGCGTTTACTGTTACTCGAGTCATTTCCGTTGCACCTCGTCCGTCTATTCCTGCTTCTGCGCAATTATAACTTCGCAAACATCAACGTTCCTTCCGTCAGGTCAAGTGTCTCTTTTTTTCACTTCCTTTACTGTTTTTATGTAAATGTATTGCTTAATTTCATGAAATATTTCCGGATCGGTGTACTTTGTACAGCAACATCACGTTGATGTACTTTTGTTGTTGGATTTTCAGTGGCATGATGTGGCATGAAAATATTTGCACGATTGAATGATGAGGGATGTGCTGTGCTACACAAGTTTTTGTTTTTTCAGTTAAAAAACAGGCAACAGTTGTGATACTGGATCCAAGCGAAAATGGGACCCGTCAATTGGAGATGAGATATGATAGGAAGTGATTGGAAATGATGATAGAAAACGATTTTACGCCCGATTAATTTATGGACTGAAGATCACACTACT
Organism: Plectus parietinus; assembly: GCA_034700205.1. Classification (NCBI taxonomy): domain Eukaryota; kingdom Metazoa; phylum Nematoda; class Chromadorea; order Plectida; family Plectidae; genus Plectus; species Plectus parietinus. The sequence goes on from JAQGCX010001608.1 coordinate 8,130, forward strand.
TATTTTAGCTGCTAATTTATGATCTGTTGGCGCAATTGCCGTCACCTGCACGTTTCCAGTAAAATATGGTGTTATTTGAAAAGTGTTGTCACATAGTTTTGAACAGTAAACAACGAAGTTTGAGGGCGTCAACAGTAAACATCATTATCATCTGCTTTCATAACGGTAACGAATTTGTGGGCGCAAAGTCCTACGCAATTTCATGACTCATTGTCCAGTTCCTCCATTGTTATCAGAGCAATACCACCACCCACTACCGAAGAGGCGAAACATTATAAATGAGAGTATCGCATGTGTTCCACCAACAAAAATATATTGTGTCTCAATTCAAGCTATTTCTCCACAAAAATGCAGTCATTTTTCATATTTCTATGTGTCATGTGTCTGGTATCTGCTCTCCATGCAGCGATCTTAAAGCAAACCGTTGGAGCTAAAGGAATACTCATGTGTGGCGATAAACCGCTGGCTAATACTCTTGTCAAGTTATGGGATGAAGATGACGGTAATGAGTTAAATATTGCATGTAAACTGTCGAATATGTTGAGTGAAGCAAGATTTTGTTCACCGTCTACAAAATGATTAGCTTCTTCACTGTATGTATGAAACTAAGTAACAATATTTATTTAACATAAACATCAACGATTTGATATCAGCAAATTTTATTTTCCAGGACCCGATCCAGATGATGAGCTGGCAAAAACGAAAACAGACGCGCAAGGAAGATTCCAGCTGAGTGGTATCACCTCAGAATTGACTAACATCGACTTAAGATTGAAAATCTACCACGACTGCAACGATGGCTTTAAAGTAAGCAACACAGACTTTATTTCAATGAGCTGTGCGCACTTATGTTGTTGTTTATTTGCTCACAAACCCAAAAACTCGTGTTTCCATTCTACGAAGGCTCGTACCTCAATTATCTACTTCGTTTTTGTTATGCATTCATAGTGACACAGGTTTAACTGTGGAACTGATGATGTCACGCTCAAAATTACGCCGGACTCACCAAGAATGTATAACAAAAACGAAGAGCCTAATTCAGTTCGTCTACAGAGAAAAATAGTCATTTACATATTTTCAGCCGTGTCAACGCAAGGTGAAGATGGTTATTCCAGACTCGTACATCAGCAGAAGTGACCGAGTGGCAAAATGGTTTGACGCAGGAACGCTCAATATGGAGTTGGAGTGGAGTGACGAAGAGAGAGATTGTAGCCTGAGTGGCACATTCGGATGAATACTCATCATTTTCAATCAAAGGCATTTACCTAGTCGCTCTTTCAAATATGTATAGTTCACAAATAACATGCCAATATGTACTTCAATTGAGTATCAGAACTGCATGATAAATCTGTGATTCCCCAAATACATCATCTTTGTTACTGAAGCAAAAACTGCCTTGTTTAGACTGTTGACAATTGTTGTTTTCCGAACATGTTTTGCGCACATACAGTAAATAAAGATCTATGCACAACTGTCAATGAAAAATTGTCGCTTAGCAGATCGTCAATCGCGTCTGTTGTAACATTCTTTATATGGTAGAATCACAAATCGCAAGACCTGCTGCAATCAGGTCAGAGCAAACTAGTTTCTCAGCCCCATCTGTGGGTGTGTTTTCTCCTTATGACTGAAACTGTACTGACTGCTGTTGATTGCACAACAAATCGAATTGTAGATGAAGACTTATTCAATAATTATTGCTTTGCTGCTTATTATTACCGCAGTAGAAGTTCAAGGCTATCGTGGTTTTGGAGGCCTTGGTGCATTACGATCTCTGCGGTTTATTGGACGTGGAGCAAGATTTTTTCGTGGCGGACGATTATTCGGAAACTACGGTGGTTACAACAACGGTTATAATGGATGGAACAATGGAGGCTACAACAATGGCTATTATGCCGGAAACCAGTTTTGGGGAATCGGAAAATGAAACGATGTTTTTCAAATTGGAGTTAGCAAAGTTAACATTTCATCTATAGCTGTAGCTGGAGTCCGAGGCCAGGGGGGGGGGTGGGACCCGACCAGGACGGGGGAGGTACTTTTTATCGTGTCGGGATTTTGCCCACGAATTCAAAAATTCAAATTTTAATCAAAGGAGGAGAGATTCTTACCTATTTGAGTTAGCAAAGGGGTCAGGGGTACCCCTCCAAAACCCCCCCTGGCTACAGCTATGTTTTCATCATTTCATTGTTGTTCAACTCATTCATTCACATACGTACCATTTTGACTATGTGCAATCAAAGATACTAACTGTTCAATCGTTCGTCAGTTTCGTATAAATTCGAGCTTCACTTTGAGCAACAAATGCGACTCAGTAAACAAGGTTGATCTTGATATACGAAAGACGTTAATGGCATAAAAATTGGAACAAATGGAAATGAAATCACAGTTCAATGACGTTTTCATTGAAAAAGGAAAGAAATCTTAATCGGTTGCGTTCCTTTTTCTTTCA
>JAQGCX010001609.1:0-10574 GCA_034700205.1 Plectus parietinus
ATGCCAACACGTACGACTGTAAATCTGAAGGTCGCCGGTTCGAGTCACCTCGAGGGCACTGATTTTTGCATACCCCCTATACCCCCCACGCGCATGTCTGGTTCCCATCCACTATGATCATGTGCCAAATGAGCGCCGGTTCGGGTAGAGGGGTACAAACTGACGACGCACAAACAGAAACAGTACTTACACAGCAATGCGAACCCGAGCAGTTTCTTAGCGTAAAAGACGTTCGCACCATCGATGCAAATAAGGGGTTGAATGCCTTCGATGAAATATTCGCCGAACGCCTCCGCTTGGATGGCCAACACTGCCGGATAGGTGAGCAGTACACTCACCCACATGAAAGCAAAAGCGATTGGGTACCATTTGACGTAGCAAATGTACGCAAAGTCGCAGCCCGGGTCCCTGAAAAACAAATCGACTGTGAAATAATGCGTTGGCTCTATCAATAGTTGAAAAAGGGGTACGTTTTAATAATTCATCATAATGGATACGTCATCTGGAATCTAATAATTAGTGCGCCAACGAATACCACAAACTCAATACTATTCCTTAACTGAAAGTTTTATTTTGTTGTATGCATAAAACAAGACACTGATAGAGTGATATGGTCCGATTGACTTTTTCAAAGACAGCAAAAACGTGATAATGAAAAACGCTTGAAAAACTAATCCACTTTATTTTCTGTTAGAAGCTTTTTGTGGGGAAAATAATTGCAGCGTCGGAAAAGGATACGCAAGTTGAGGCTTCTCGCTAATCGTTAATTTTTTGCAGCACGGAGAATGGATAGCCTCTTTCGTGCTCGTTTTAAAGTGCGCGACGCGCTCACATTTTTCACTGAAACCCTAGACCGAATTTATGAGTACTTTGACATGTGGGCACACTTCTCTGAACACAGTACGGAAAAACATTGCGCAACGATTGTCTTAAGTGTGAACCAAAATGGACAGAATTTTTGAGAACTTATTTAAACTCGCGGTGGCTGCCGTGCAGTTCGCCATTTCGTCGATGCCAACATTTTCCCTGGCACCGCCACTCGAGGGCGAGCGTAAACAGATATTTTGGCTCGCGGACGCACTTTCTTTTTCTCACAAAAAGTGTAACCAAGAAAATTTTTAATTTGAAGCAAATCATGAACATGATTATTCAATACTAAATGATTTCGGTAGCGAATTTCGCACTTTGGGTTTAAAATATTATGCGCAATGAGTTTCCCTGTGCGACCGTGTGGTGGCGTTTCCGACCGTTGGGGCACCGAACAGCAGGCTTAGTCCACCGCGGGTACAGAACAAAAAAATTTGTTTCAGGCAAGACTTAATTCTAAGCAAAATAATTGACAAGAAAGATCACTTTAACGCAACGTAGAATTAGTTATAAAACCGAAATCTTGAATTGCAGAGCTAATATGATTGAGAACGGGACCTGATGCTGGTGCCGAGTTCGATGTAGCACAAGGAGCCCATGATGGCGATGACGGCGCAGAGCGTCCACACAATCAGCGACAGTCCGACCGAGTGTGTGCGCATGAGGATCGACGTGGGCGTGATGAAGATGCCCGACCCGATGATGTTGCCGATCATGTAGCTCGTCGCTCCTATGAAGCCCATCTTGTGCTGGCCGGAAGCGGCCATTTCGAATCGGAACTCTGAAAATAACACAGATCGACAAGTAGAATGAAGGGGACACTCATCCGCGGTGCGGCCAACGACAACCCATTAACGACCGCATTAGCGTCAACCGCGCGCCGCCTTCGGAATCGATGTGAAGTCGCTGCACGCACTGAGTGTCTGTTCAATATTAATAGATCTCTGATAAATCGCCAAACAGATTATTGATCCAGTCGGCGCCTAGGCGGTGAGAATTTCACGAGAGATCTCGGCAGAAACGATGTCAATTCCAGTCATTTTTGAAGTGAAAATAAAACAAGAATTGAAGGATTATAGATTATATATTTGGGGTCGATTTTCTGTCATATTTTTGAATGAGCTGACCAAAGATTTATCTTGCGACAAACATCCAGACAGGCAGGAATGCTCACATTATTACATGATCTGGGCAAACATGTCAGTTAGAGCTCAGATTATGTCGCAAATAACTGCTGTATGAAAGATTCCAACAGCTCAAAAGGTGGGAACATTTTAATAAGGTGCCGAACAGTAGAGTTTTGCAAACTTGGTGACCCAAGTTACTTAGCACTTTTCATCATTAATCACAATGTCAAACAGTATAGTTCAGACAACAGTTCTCACTGTCAGCGCGCGCATTCTTCTTACTAGCCTGCCTACTTGAATTACATCAGACCGTGCGTAGATGTGACGTCACATGAACAGCAGTTGACAACTCTGAAGTGTTTCGAAATGCTCCCAGAATAATTTAAGAAAAGCTTCCTAAAAAAATTTTTCGCAGATAAAATTTTTTTCCTCTGCGATCCAAACTTCAACAACGACAAATTATGGTCGAGCGTTCCTATTTGTGTATGAACAGAAAAAAGCGCACAAACATAAAAAACGGCAGCAATGTCTTCTTTATCAAAATGCCAATTTCTGCGATGCCAGAAGGCGGAAGCAAGAGGAGAAGGGAAGACGGGCTGTCCACAAATTACGTTACGCCCTTTCGATCTTTTCCAGCCGACTGCTAAATCAATCGGCGTCAGACTGCTGCGTTGCCGCAACGTTATACATTCTTGAATGAAACTATCCCGCCCAACCTTCCTCTGCGAAAGCTTTGCGTTCGTTGCGAACAGTAGGAGCAATAATAAAAGAAGAAGCGGCGGCGGCCTTTTTCGGGCGGAGCGGCACTGAACAAAGAAGCGCGCGGAAATGTTCCAAGAAGAAGACGCACTAAGAAAAGAGCAGACGACGACGTCAGCAATCTCTGGCACTGCGGACAGACGCACCAGTACGGCTTCCCCTCGGGACTCGCGCCGTTTTTGCTCCGTGTCTTCGATCACCAAGCGCGGGCCGACGCAGTCTGCGATCGGTCAAGCGCTGTTACAATTTACGACTCGACGGAGTCCCCCAGCTGGCGCTGTTTTACACTGGCAATGGTCGGTGGGCGCTGAGCGCCTCGGGCGGATCCCTCAACGGTACTCCGGCAGCCGCTCCTCGCGATAGAGCGCAGAAACGGACGCCCTGCTCTCCCGAACAGCAGACCGAGTATTGATCTGCATTCTTCCCGCCGCTTAGTCCTGGTCGCCTCTTCCACACCCCTTCGCCAAAACACAGACTAGAGTGGGGTAGGGGTATTCCCTCCGCCGAGACCTTCAATACGTACCTCCCACCGAAAATTTGCTAGAGTATACACTCCATACAATGCGGTTTCGCCGCTTTTCGTGGGGTCTTCACTCTATGCATGCCTATTTGTACTCGTGTTTGTAATACAAATCCTGCAGAACAGCAGAACGCTCGAGAATTGTTTATTTCAAATATAGCGAGAGTATTAAACAACAGTATCACGCGCACTTTGACCTCAATCGTATGGATCGAAGTTAGAGAGTTGGAAAAAAACTCTCTAAAAAAACTAGACGCCGTCCATAGTAATGGAGAAACTGGACAGAAAATCATGGAATGTTCGTTACTGAGCTGCGTTTTCAGGCGGATTATAATGGTATCCATTAAAAAACTTTTCCAAAAATCAAAAACACAATTTGACTACTACTTTAAAGATGATGTATCATTCGCTATCGCTACCAAGAAGGTGATCGCTATCGATCTGCATCAGAACGCCGTCGTCACCGTCTTCAACAACTACAAGTGCTTTCAAGTCGACGCCAAGTTTTTCGAATGATCGCTATTGAATAGCTATCAACTTTCTCACTGTCAGTCAACCATTTTATTTTCACCTTTGCTTCTTTTTTTCATTCTAGTGGAGAAAACTTCAAAACTTCGAGTTGAAGCGATCCAATACACAATGAGCATAGCATCCGATTATACTGCTCTGATGTCCGTAACAATGTCTGTATTGAATGTCTAACACGTACTATATGGTAACCATTGTTTAATATGATGCTCGTTAAAGATGATAGTCGAAAGAGGAGTACTGTAAACATCAAAATGGAAACGATTATTTCGTTTTCGCAACTATCATTCTTTGTATCAGTGTGTTTTTCAATACATATCGCTATATTTTGACGTCACTACAAGTACAACACCACAAATGCCCAGCATGGTAGCATAAATGCAAAGAACTAGTTACTAATGTAACGCAGATGCTACAGATCTTTATATTATCCGTATCCACCATAGCCGCCATAGCCACCATATCCACCATAGCCGCCATAGCCGCCATAGCCACCATATCCACCATAGCCGCCATAGCCACTATATCCACCATAACCGCCATAGCCGCCATAGCCGCCATAGCCGCCATATCCACCATATCCGCCATAGCCGCCATAGCCGCCATACCCACCATAACCACCATAGCCGCCATAGCCGCCATAGCCGCCATAGCCACCATAGCCGCCATATCCACCGTAGCCGCCATAACCGCCATAATAACCTCCTAAAAATTATTAATTCACGAAAAAAAATGAATCGAAAGAAAATTGTGTCAATTAGAGGTTCTGCTCTCCCCTCCCTGCAGAGTCCTGACTCGCTCTGTCCCGATCTATTATTCTTTAATGCCATTGGACTCTTGTCCTGTCACTGCTCTCTTTTTGCCTCATTTCCTCAATTTTTATCTTCTGATTGAAAAACGAACCGTATCCATAGCCACTGTATCCATAGCCTCCGTATCCACCATAGTATCCACCGTATCCTCCATATCCATCTGAAGCACAAGTAAACGCGGATCTCAATGATATATACCGTAATGCGAGTTAAAAGCAGTATTGCCGTATTGAGTGATGTTAATATCGCTCTGACATCACTTAACATTGGTACCATTATTGAGAACCGTTATTGTTTTACAGCATCTTTCGAGCGACTTACACCTGGAAGGCTTCTGACTAACGGTGCCCTGAGCTTTCGCAGGTTTGGTAGTAGTTATGGGTGCTGTTGTCGTTGTCGGTACTGTCGTCGTAGTTGGTTGCGTCGTTGCAGCCGCCGCGGCACCTCAAATAAAAAGAAATTAACGCAATACCCAAATGAAATAACAGTTTAGCCAAAAAAGCAAAAACATAACAGCAATTTCAAAATTCTGAAATGTTTCACGGACGTACTGCCGGTTCCGCAGCAGATGTACATGTAGAGTGCGGCATTGAATTCGCAAGTGTTGCCCTTGGGACAGGTCGCCTGCAGACAGTTTTTCGGAGAAGACCCGACCATCACTGGCTTCTGTCCGGCTACTCTGCATGTTGGCGCTAAACAGAACACAAATTTTCATCGTCAGCGAAAGATCGATCTTGGGCCGGACCAATATTCCGTCTTGCAGGAGTTTTTAAACCAACCCGGAATGGACCGTATGATTTTATAATTTTTGGTCCCCATATGAATAGGTAGCAAACTGTTGATTATCAAACATAATTTTTCACAAGCGAAATTTCAATAAAATTTGAAGTGAACAGTTCTAATTCTTTAGCAGCAAGACTAAATATCCGACAATCTGCGTGACAAAGAGTTTTCTTTGCTTCGTACGGATATTGTTGGAATGAGTCCAACGCGTCGCAGAGATGTTTTTACAGAACGATCAAAACACTGATCGATTATTATTGTCGACAAAACAGATTTAACAAGTACTTAGTCTTTTGACGCGCGTCTTCGGTTGCGCAACATCGGCCAAACAGAACGCAAGAAGACTGGCGATCACCGTCAGTGCAAGCGGCGATGTCTTCATCCTGGTTTCCTCTCGCAGCTCTCACCGCGTTAGGAGTGAGCAAATCTGCTGTCCACCATTCAGATTTAAACTTTCGCCGAAATTTCGTATGTTGTTTTAGCTGGTCCGCGCCGGAAATCGCCCATGTTTGTGCATTGGATATTCATGAAGTAGAGACCGTTTGACGCAATCAACGGTTAATTTCTGTTTACTCAGCGTTTTTATGAAATTTGCATGACGAAATTGAATGAAGCTGCAAGCACTGAATATGTTGAGAAAATGCTGGTGGCTTGCCAACTCAAAATGTAGTTTGGGGTTTTTTATAATTTTGTCCGAATATCGTCGAAAATGTGCTTCCCACACCTGCCGCATTCTCTGCTCGTTGATTCAAAGTTATACATGTTTAAAACTTTTTCTTGTCGTAAAGATCGACCTGCCCACTGTCCTGCCCACTGCCCACTGTCCAGATCGACCTGCCCACTGTTCAGCTGGCGCGACTTTGTTGCGTGATTCAGAGTCAAATTTGCGCAAATCGGGAAGTCCATTCAACGCAATCGATGTCAGATTGGTCGTGATTTCTAAAATATCGGTGAGGTGATATTCAAGGGTAACTATCATTGAAAAATCTGGCAAAATTTTAACGAGCATGATGGAAAGTTGAAGAGACGGACTAGATCAGCTGCTACCATGAACATAATATCGAAGCATTGATTTATACTCAAACAGAACCTCTGTATTCTGTAAATGTACTGACCATTGAGGCGAAGCAGCGGTCTTGGGAGATTGGTGGGCCAGACGAAGAGGAAGTAGAAGACGAAACCAGTGGCGACAATGCCCAGGCCGATCATGGTGTCGCTGAAGTCTTGCACGATGGGGATGATGGACAGGCTGAGACAGATGATCAGAAACACGACCAAAAGCGGGATGGGCATGCGGATCGCCTCGGGATGCACGGGGATCTTCCTGTACCGAATCCACAGCAGACCCGTGATCGAGAACACGCGCTGCAGCCACATGGCGAACGTCACGTAGTTGATCAGCGCGTCCAAGTCGCCGACGAAGGTGATCAATATCGCAATGACGGTCTGCAAACGAGCACTTGAAGTTTCCTAGTGTGTCCATAAGTGACAATACAGTTGGCTACGCGCATAGCGGCTAATGTGCGCCGCATAAGCGCGGACATTCCGCACACGGTCATTTGATCGACTTTGACCCACATTCGTCGCGGCGTCGGGGAGACAATGACGGCTTATTATCTGCAGGCTCCGCGAGAGTCTCCCTCCAGCCTGGGTCAACGTCTATTAAATGACCATATGCGGGATGTGCTCGCAAATGCGCGTAACTAACTGTAGTTGCCGCAATAATCGCTGTGTTACCGACGAGTGGACAATCGTGTTGGATTAAAGTACAGTAAGTGTAGATTTTGCTTACCTGCGCCAAAATGGCAGCTCGCGGACTGTCCGACTCGAGATTGACGCAACTGAAGCAGGAAGGCAGATGGCCTTGGCGTGCTGCGGCAAACATGTATCTGAAACAAGTCGTCTAGGTGAAAAAATTCAATTCAAGTCTTCAATTTAGGACAATTTTGAAACTAATACCGAGACACGAGCTGATCTGATTTTTTCACATTCAGCCGTTCGATTTCTTTCTGCTAGGGTTGCATCGAGGGTCGTCTTATGGGTGCTGGGGCCCCCAGGACAGAACGAGCCTGGGGGCCCCATGTGACCCAAAATCTGAGGAGGGTTCGGAAATTTGCATATGCTAATTATTCAAAATACGAGGTTTTTGGATGGGAATTCAAAAAATTCAAATTTTGGCCTGAAAAACCGTATTTTTTTGGGTTGATAAGCACTGGATCGAATGGGGTTCGATTTTTGGGGGCATATTTATGACTTCTATTGCTTTTGAAATGCAAAAACTTTCAACATGTCGGGGTCGCCGGGGACCCGAGGACGTGTCCTCTATGTCCTCCACTATAAGACAACATTGCTTTTACCTGCTTCCCTGGAAGATGCTGCTATTAATGCTGCCCATCAGCAGAATCCCTACAAGAATGGGAATCGCATAGGAGAAGTGACCCAATACTTTTTGACTGAAATCCTGCAAAAGTAAAAATATTGCAACAATAATTTCAACCGACAAATGTTCTCACCGCTGCAACAGCGGTCGAATTTTTCATCTCTTCAACGTCCAAAACCACAAAGTAGGAAATGTTTATCGTGAGGTAGACGAAGGCCACGGTACCGATACCAGTGAGAATGGCAAGCGGCATTGTCCTGAATAAGCACTTACGTTGAAATATTAGGTAATATTAGGTGCAAAATATTAGGTATTCAAATTATTTGCTTCACGTGTGTGAATTTTACAAATTTTTACAGATTATTCCTGAAATAAATTGTCGATATATTGCTGAAGAAGAAAAGGTTTGCCCCATTAAAATCACTGACCTTTTTGGTCGTTCGATTTCTTCTGCACCGTAGTTGAGGATATCCCAGCCGGAATATGCCCACAGACCGCCATACATGGCCAACACCAAATCGCCGGGCTTGAAGTTGCTGCCCGCCATCGAGTTTTGCAGATTATGACTCCAGCCTGAACTAAGACGAGATAACAAAAATATCTATACAAACGCAACCTTTGAAGACAAGAAAGTAGAACCCAGTTCCAATAATAATCGCCACGGAGCCAAGTTTTGCGATCGTGAAGACAATTTGGAAGCGAGCAGCAAACTTCGACAGCGACAGAAAATTGAGCCATGTCAACGCCCCTAAAAATTCACATTGTGTTTAAGCACATCTAAATAACAATAAATAACAGTGCGGAAAACAAAGATCCAAATAACAATGCAAGATTACGGTATTAAGTAAAACAGCCAACTAGCAAAAATCTCAAAATGTTGTTAATTGGTATTGTAGCCGAATTGAACCCTGGTCCGGTTATCCGGCACTATAGCTGGTTCGGGTATGAAATTTCGAATGGGTATGGGTTCACAAAATTCTGGGAGCACTGAAAATTGCTCGATTTTCATGTTCAACTACGACTAGCAAAATAATACGCGTTTTTTCACTTAAATTTGTGTGTTTCGATGCTGCAATTGTGTCTACAGGTCTCAGGCTCACTTAGGACTCCATAGTGCGATCATTGATAGGCCCAAGGGAAACTGGCACTAACTGAAACGACACCCCTCTGTTGCAAGCAAACCCTGACTGACAACCGTTCAATTGCTTCTTTAATACTGTTTGAGATGTGTTTGATAGTTAATTTCATTCCCATTTTTGGGTAAGGAAGATATGGGAATGGTATGGGCATGGGTATGGTATTTGGGTATGAAAAAGCCGGGTATGACCGAAATAGGGCGCTCACACAATAATGCGAATCCGAGCAATTTCTTGGCCCAAGCAACTTGGTCATCTTCGATGCACACCAGCGGTCTGATCGCTTGCACCATGTACTCGCCGAAAGTATCCGCTTGTATCGCCGCCGTCGCCGGGTACGTCAGAATCACACTCACCCACATCATCGCGAACGCAATTGGGTACCATTTCACGTAGCAAATGTAGGCAAAGTCGCATCCCGACTCTCTGAAAAAAATTTTCAAAGGAACTCTTATTGCAACTTCAATATGAAAGAGGAGAAATTCTCGCAACAGTTAAAAGTTCCGAAACTGATGCAAACATGAAAGAAATTTCTTGCATTAAATTGCAGACGTGACTTTATCTTTTGTTAACTGCAAGCAGATAAAGGCATAGAAATCAGTATTTGCCGAACCGAATGCTTGTGCCGAGCTCGATGTAGCACAAGGAGCCTGTGATGGCGATAACTGCGCAGCCCGCCCACACGAGCAATGACAGTCCGACGGAGTCGGTGTAACCGAGAATCGTCGTCGGGGTGATGAATATTCCCGATCCGATGATGTTGCCAACCAGGTAGCTGGCCGCGCCGAAGACGCCCATCTTGTGCTTCGACTCTCCCACTTCCGTCATTTTCGTGACGATATTCTTGATGGTAACAAACCTAAAGTTTCCGTGAGTGAGAAAAATGTACCTGCGTCGACTGCAACATCGTAAAACAAAAACTGTGAAAACCATGCGGCGAAAGCATGTAAAATTGCGGTTTGTCACATGATTCACATAATTATTAATTTTATCTTTTAATTTAAACATTTTGTGTCATATTTAATGTTCTCTTCACTCGAGATGCATCAGGGGTAGATGTGCACCTTTGCTGCGTTCAAATTAATAAGTGTGATCACTGTTTTCGCGTGAAGCCGCGGGGCGGCGTTCGCCAAATATTAGCGTAGACGCGTCGTCAATACCTGGGGTTATGGCGCCGCGGGTTCAGTACTTGTGCTATGATCAAATTTCACTGGTATGTCAGAAAAAGATAAATGAAAGAGCCACGGAGAAGCACAAGCAATGCACAATGACGGGCAATTTATTTGCAATTCCTCAATCGAACAACTCCTGTAGGCACCAGTTAAGCAAACGATGATTTTACAATAAATTATCAAGAAAGAAATGAAATGTTCCTGCAATGTTTTGTTAAAGTAAAAAAGAGATGATTGACACTATTGCACACTATACGGTACAGAAACTTAAAAGAGAGAGATATTGCTGGTGCATGACATTGTGAGTGCATGACATTGTCGATCAAAGTGCATGACATTGTGAAGAGATTGAGTGTTCCGCCTGTGCCCAGTGTTACGATAGTACTAAGTTACTATGTTTTATTATTCAGTAAAATACAAAAATAACTTAGTAGTAAGTTTCATTACTTAGTAAAAAACTTAGTAATAGTACTAAGTTACTACTGAGTTA
>JAQGCX010001610.1:0-10571 GCA_034700205.1 Plectus parietinus
TAAAAAAAGTTCGAAGTTTTTTGTCCGCCACTGTACATGCACCCCCCCCCCTCGCGGTCGGACTGGACAAGCACTGGGTAGAATGGCTCCGGCCGCTAATAAGTAAGGGTCCCTCCTTATCATTCGGCCGAAGGCTGAAAAAAATTTTAATTTTTGAATTTCTCGCCAAAATCTTAACACGAAGTACCGTATCCCGGCGACCCCTCCCCTCCTGGTCGCCAGCATGTAGGTGATCTCGGACCAGCGTTACAGGTATGTTGAGAATATAATAAAAAATTATTTGTTACATTCTTATCGAATGTATAATGAAGTGCTACTAATCTGTAGGAATCGTTGATTTTTAAATTTATTTTCATAAGATGCTCACGTGGTTCACAATGAAGTCCGGGGTATCCAGGAGGACAGTAACACCTTAGCGATCCTCTCGATGTAAATCCGCCATTTAGACACTGTACGACTTCACAATTAACGCCTCCGAAGTACGGTAGACAGTAGCAAGTGTTGTTTGGCAGAAGAACACCTCCGTTTTCACAGTAATAAGCCACTTTCTCTGACTTTAACACTAGTGTTGTAGGCGGGATTTGCCAGCCGTGTGCGGTTGGTTCATCGTCATGCAAAATTTGATCACTCCCTAAAAAAAGTTGTTATTTATTTTTCAAAATTAAATATTTTTTCAATCATATTTTGTTCATTTTTATTTTTTAGGCTGTGATATTTCATACCATTGGAACTCATTAAAAACAGATCAGGATTAAGAAAAAACTTACGTTCGATGTGGAAAATTCTGAACGCTCCATTTTTCTCAGTCGTTAACTTGTTCTGAACATGCTGGTATGTTGGAAACTGTGCAGAATTGATGTCGATAGTAACTAGGAATTGAAGCCCTTTCGTTGAAGACTCGTATTCGCTTATCGAATTTCTGCAATGTGGTTTTGTGTATTTGAGCACCGTTATTTATTTAAGTGACATACCGAAATGCAACGACATCGACAGGAGTGTCCGTGGATGCGAGCTTATCTTTCAACTGAAACTCACATAAATGTGCGCAACGGCTAAAACAGTACAGAGTATATATTTCCTACCAATTTTTGCACAAATTTGTTGCTTTCTATGAAATCGGCGCTTCTTCTATCAAGTAGTTTCCGAGAGAAGTTTATGTCTGAATGCGCTCCGGAGATTGTGTAGCGGACATTTTTTGCTGAAAGGACGCACGGTAAATGAGTAATATAAAATCAAAATCAAAATTTAAAAAAAACAAAATCAGAATTCAAAAGTTTGTCAAAGACATTGGTTGGCATTCAAAGAGGTGATCAGCGAAATATATCTTGAAATTCCCTATGCACATGGATTTCATACTACTTTTAACCGGCTAAAACTTCTATCCCATGTAAACCATAATTTATTTCGACATTTGCACTTGACGAAAATTGTTGCACCCGAGAAAGAATTATTGACGGAAATATTGACGGCAATATAGGATGACTTTCTTTTATGAATGTCAATTGAATCAAGGCTTACCGGCTGCTGAAAAAACGCAAAAGCAGAGCAGAAAAACGGCGAGCATGGTCGTTCCCATGCTCTCGGGATGGCCTGAGCGTGTGTGATTTGATCGGTGTAATTTAATGTCTTGGTTCTCATCGGTAGCTCCCAACCACGCCCTCAGATCAAACCGCGCTTGCGTATTTACAAGCTGATAAAGACACGTCTGCGTGATTTGTGCGCCGCGCAAAATGCCGTAAAGAGCAATAAAGCGCACGGGTTTTTACAGCTTCGATTCGATTTACAATGGTGATTGATCACGGCAACGCCCGGAATTTTTTCATCGTCTGTCGTCGTCAGAAGATCATTTTGCAGCATGTATATTCAGAGCTGGGCGGTGGGGGTTGGTGGGGGTTATATAACCCCCACAGGGAGTCGCTAATCTGGTACCCCTCGGCTGTGGGGAGTTGACAAACCTATTCGTCACGTAGTGGTGAAATTTTTTTGAGGTCACACTAAATATAATTGAGTTTTTTGTGCATGTGGGGTTTAAAGAGCCCCCTACCGAACAGATTGCCAACCCCCCGCAGGGGCCTATTTCATAAAGGACTTGCACTTGCGAATTGCGAGTTAGACTTGCGAATTGTGTAATGCGGAGTGCGCGCATTGGCTGTTACCATGGAAATACCAATGAGTGGGCTCCGCATTCCACAATTCACAAGTCTAAATCGCAATTCACGAGTGCAAGTCCTTTTTGAAATAGGTCCCAGATCTTTGACCTGTCCACGTCTGGGTACATTCCACTGGCACGATAATGAGAACCGGGGATGAAGTAACTAAAACGGTTTTGTTTTCTTCAAGGAAGGTATGAAAGCGAAGAGTACCAACTATTTTCAGAGCTTTCAGTGCTGAAGGATTGAGCCGTTAATTTTTGGTACTTCATCCCCCACCTTACGACTTTTTCCATGTTTTCATTAGTTGGGAGTGGACAAATAAGAATCTATCAGTGTATGCGAGCAAGGACTTTTCGTATCGGAATTCGAAAGAGATTTGCGGGTTTTCTATCATTCTGAGAAAATTTCTTGCATTGTGAAGCGTTTCTTCGAAAATCGATTCTTTCGCTTATATTAAATCGATTTTTTCGCTTATATCGATTCTTTCGCTTGTAATAAATGAACGTCTCATCGACTATATACATGAACACATACGCATCCATTACAATAAGTTGCAAAATATTGCATTGCATTGCAGTAAGAATTTTACGCATTGTCGTTTGGGTCACGCGATGTTGCGTTCGGCACGCAACCCAAGTTCCAGAACAAACTCTTTCTTCCTCGTTCGGCCGCACTACTTTGTCGGAACTTCGGAACTCAGATCTAATGATGCGTTTCTCTCTCCGCGAGGGCTGCCAGCGCCTTTCGACACTTATCCGGGATTGGGTTGGGCGCCCAGCTGGCAAAAAGACGAGACAAAGAGTGCGCAGTCTGTCATTATCGAGACAACTAACTTCCGTCTCGGAAATCAATTCTTCCCGAACGTGCTGATTTCCCGGAAGCAGAATCCAGTGTTCCAATAGCGTTTCCTGATCCCCAATGGTTTCAGCGCCCCTCAGGTCCCATTGTTTCATCAGCAGTCATAAGACATGCGATTTATTCACAGATTACAGCTCGAGCGAGTGCATACTACCGTACTACTATTGCTGTGCGAAACGTGAGACGCATTGATTTTAGAAACAGGCATTTTTTTATCCAGGGAATTCGAATTCCACCGTGGGTGTACTCGATTATCAATGTTCGAGGGAGGGGTGACGGGCTACATGCTGGAAAGGCGATAATGGTATGTCTTTCAGTGACTCCCCTTCGTCGTCATCTCCAAACATCCATCGGTCAGTTTCGAATAACTGTAGCAGGGAAGCAGATAACCGTAATGATGAGATGGGGTGGAGATGTCCAGCGATCTGGTTTGGTTTGACAGTTGTGTACGGCCGTATTCAATAAACTTGTAATTTGACGCGCGCCATGTAAAGTACAGTACATTGATTCTTACACTACTTATGTTTTGTATGGCAATCTGCAAGTTTATTGAATACGGTCCGTACGTACTGCGCGTTGGGACCCCCATATATTCGAAAACTCAATTGACCAAATGTTATTTCTTGCATTGCTCTGTAAATACTGTATCGCTGCGGATTTTATGTCCCTCCGGTATTCTGCTGAATATAAAATTTCCTCACTCAACTTGCATCTCATCAACCCCCCGCCGTCGAACAATTGCATTTGCTGAACCGTGTATGAGAATGCCTGATTGGCCAGCCGAATTCGTGAGAGGACCGAAATACATTGATTATCGTATCCGAACTGCACAGACATTGAATTTGTTTGCTCGCATGAAACACGACATGGATCATTTGGCAAAAATCGAAGCTGAATGCATTTCGGATGAAACAAACAGGTCCATTAATCAAATGTGACAGAATACTGCATCAAGAATGGCATTGGGAAGATGGTGTCCTGGCCATTAGATCAAAGAGATAGATAGAAGAGCAGCCCACTCGCGAATCACTCCAACTGATAACGTGCTTACTTTGGGCATCAAACAAAATACGGTATCCTAAAATGAGAGGAAAATTGAACAATTTTGCTATACAAAATGTAATTTAATGGCATACGCGAGAAATAAATATCAAATTTTGTCACAGCTATGAACAGTCAACCTTTTTTTACAATTCGCGCGCTCGTTTGGACGGATTTTATACATACTGTAACTTGCATTAATGGAATAGATCAGTTGTACTTTATCATTAAATGCGTCTACCATACATAATAAAGCCGTGGAAATTATGCATCAATGAATCAATAATTTAGACTTTGTCAGCGTTTTCTGTTTTGCACATCGTACTTTCTTCTCAATTAGTTTTAACGGGACAAATTCATTCTGTTTGAACTCAGTCACTTGATCAAAAATCAAAAATTGACACAATTGTTGTGATCGTTCAAAATTCTTTTCTTCGCGGCTATAATACCAGATTAACAAACAGACTATAGCAATCGACTAACGGCGAAAAGGCCCAGAAACAATTTATCGAATGGCCACAACGCAAGTGACAACAATCGCACATGGACACAACCGTATTCAGCGAACAGTCACCGTTCAAGTTCAACATGGGTGGTCGATAATAATAACCGGAAGCTATTACCGAACTTCATTCACTGAATCACTACACTATCGACTTTTTCTGCGCACTTATTTCTAGCGACGTATCTCGCAGCTCGCGAGAGATATTGGCTCGATAGTTGCACATATCTCATTAAAGCAAAAGTACCAAAGCTCGAGTACATTACATTGTGTCGGAAATGAAACAGATTACATCGAGAGCAAGCGATTACGAAAGACGCCGATCAAGGTCCCGCACGGGACCGAGCAAAAGCGGACTCAATAATTGCGCATTGATCAATCGCGACACAATCTGCAACGAGAGAGACGCTCGAGGGACCGCGGAGCAAGAAGCAACAGGTCAGATCTCTCGAACATTTTTGAGTATCACGGGGGGAGAAAGTCGGCATAACACACAGGGGGTGAAATAAGCCATCGGGACGGAATTAGCAATTGTTTCGTGCGCCACGCGGAGAAGAGAGAGAAGAAAGAGCGAAACGCACCAGACGTCTCGGAGGAGGGGGAAAACCGGCGCCAATATGGACCTGATCGATCACCACCAAAGGAAAGATCGACCGGCCGCGGCGCTGAGGGCGGATGGGCGCATTAGTGGGCCGTTTCGGTGCCGTTCGACGAGCCATTAGCTTGCGGCTGACTGTTCTCCTCGGAGCCGACACCATCACCATGCACGCCATTAGGCTGATGTTTCGGCGTGATAGCCGTCGCTTGACTGCTCTCACCGTAGCTGGCCGTGTTACTGGAGGATGAAGAGTCAGCTAACGAAGTATCGTCGTCCATGTAGAAGCAGTCACCGAGCATCACTTTCAGTCCCTGGATCTCGCCTTTGACGACGAGCAACTGTGGGAGTGAGTGGAAGTCTTCGAGCACCTCGTAATTGCGGCAGCCGTGAACGATGAGCTTCTTGAGGTTCGGGTGGTTGGCGAGCAGCACCACCGTGCCCCGATTGATCTTCTCCAGGTCCAGCTCGCGTGCGTATATGAATTGCAGTCGGGGGAACTTTTCCGCCATGTAGGAGAAGAAACGGTCCGGCAGGAAAGAGTAGTCCAGAGGTTTGTCCACTAAGCACACTCGTTCTACTCGCTGCTCGAATTTTTGGAACAGCGCTATCAACGGACCCTGCAAGCACAGCATGAATATCACAACTCGCATTGTTTACATTTACTTTGCAGAAAGGTGGGGGAGATATTCCCGGCGGCCCAGTGAGCAATAACCCTTCCTGGTTGTGGTATCAAAAATATCACTTCTGTATTGGCCGCAGTTGCTCTTTCTCTCACCCTTCCCCTTTTATAACCTACCATATAATTACTAATAAAGCGAACAAAACTCGATCGTAGTCTAAATCATCGTCTATTTTTTAAACACATTCATGAATACTACAGTATATTGCCAAATGGTACCCCCAATTCTCATATCAATCCTATTTTATCGCTCTGGTAAGTTCAATTTCCGTTTTCAGCAATTTCCTCATCGCAATCTCATTCTCAATACGCCAAAAATAGAATTTTACGGTTAGTAGGAAAGTAATCACGGTAATAATGTCTCTCAGTAGAGACAGACACTAGGAACTTTCTAATAAATTATTTTGCAATACTTCAGGCAAAATACTTCGTGGGAAAGACTGCGCTGTGTTGCAATTTTCGTAAGGATAATAATAAAAATACCCATGAAGAAATCAGTGATTCATTTGCAGATGCTTGCAAATTAAGCAGAAATAATATCTCCAATCTGTCTCTTAATAATATAAATTGTATTGAGATATTTATGGAAGCACTGTGCAATGAAGTGAATTCAAGCATATCTGCATTCTCACTGAAATTCCTGCTTTTTGCCCCCTTCCACTTCACAAGATTAACTGTAGTGTTTACCACTCAAACAAAGTGTTAAGTGTTTATCCTGCTTTCTAGCGCCTTATTTAATAATAATAAAAATAATGGACGAAAGTACGAGACGCTAACCTCGTGCTCATGAAAATGGCAAGAGCAGCAGTAGATGTAGGCGACCTGTCGGTTCCAGAAGATGGGTCCATCGAAGCTCATGTTGACGGTCATCTTCTCGTGACCGGAGCAGCGGTTCTTGCGGAAGATGATGTAGACCCAGACCGGCTTGGTCTCCATGGCGCAGGCGGCGAGCACGAGCGTGCGCCAGTGGCGACTGACGCGCTCGAGACGCGTGCGCGAGCGCAGATCGAGTCGCGCGAACACGAGGATGGCCGCACGACGCGGCAGCACGCTAACGAAGTCCGCTAGTGGCACTAGTGGCCGGCCAGCAGCCGCAGTGGCGGCGGTGGGCGGCGTCTGCTGCGGCCGCCGCGCGGCGGCGTGCCCGCCGAACGGGACGACGGGGGGCGGCGCGGGCGCCATCGACCTCCCCTCTCGGCCGGGGGACCGTGATTGCGTGCTCCGTGCGTAATCGAATCAAATTCCGCCCAGTGCCGCTCCAACAACACTGCAATTCGAGCGAGCGCGGCGCCCGGCGACCACTCGCGGTCGTCGTCGACTCGTCAGTCCGCTGTCGACTCGATTGTCTGCTGACGGCCACTTTCCGTCCGGACCACGAGTGCTTCTGCTGCTTCGGCGCCGGCCGCTCCCAGATCGCTACGGGGCGGTGCGTTTCTGCTATCGGTGTGCGGTCCTTTCGCCGCCGCCAACCGCTGTTGACTCGCCCGATCTGACGCTGGAATGTGCAGAACACGTCGATGAAGAGTAACGAGCAAAACGCCACGAACGGAAGCACTTGTCGCGTACTGCAACAGGCACTCTGATGCATCAATAAGGCCGACCCGCAGCCCGCATGTCAATAGCGCGTAGCAACCGGAGATTAGTGTGAAACGTTGC
Organism: Plectus parietinus; assembly: GCA_034700205.1. Classification (NCBI taxonomy): domain Eukaryota; kingdom Metazoa; phylum Nematoda; class Chromadorea; order Plectida; family Plectidae; genus Plectus; species Plectus parietinus. The sequence continues at coordinate 7,488 of JAQGCX010001610.1, forward strand.
TGGCGTTGCCATCACGGCCCGACGGAAGCCATGATCGCTTCGCGTCGCGCGCGCCTCTCTCATTTAGTCCACGCCGACGGCCGATTAAGCGCTCGCAACGCCCCCCTCCTTCATTCCTGATACCAATGCGGCAGAAAGTGTAATTAACCCAGCCGACGACGGACAGTAAAAACTCGCATCTGAAAACGGACGCGCGCCCTTTCTGGGTAATTCCGGGAAATGAGAAGCGGCGTTGGTGGACGACAGGGAAAAGGGAAAAGAGCGAGCGCAGCAGGTTCACATCAGCTCTGTTTTCGCTTTCAAAACCGCACCACCCACGTGCGCCTGTTCTCCGTCTGTCTGTCCCACTCCAACTTCTCCTCATGCAATTGCGAACAGTTGCAAAGTGGTTTCAGTCGGGGGGAGAATAGCGGGCGAAAACGCCGAGACACGGGAACGGGGCCAATTAGCGATGCACTGGCGGGTTGTGTGCCGCCTCGTCTGTGTACATTTCGAACGGCGCCCGGCTGCGGAGAGGACGAGCAAGATCGCGAAGAACGCGAGAACGATGCGCAACGCACTGGCGGAGGCAGTTGGTGGGTACTCTATACGATGAAGTAACGCGCACTGAAGTAGCACGCCTGAATGGTGATGGCAATGAGGTGCACGTTGCGCGTACACTACACCCTGATCGATTGACCTTGTCACATCGAAAAATACACGCAAAATACTTCACTTAAACATCCTCGCTTCATCAACTTCACATTCCTAACCACCTATGTAAGTCACCTACGAATCACGAGCATGTTCGACCAAACACAGCCTTCATTTACGTAATTGCAGCGCTATCTGAATTATTTTCGGAAATCAATTCAAAGGATTCTTATTGACGCTACATGCAATTGCAGAAGGATTCATTAAAGGGAATACGTTTTGAAATCAAATACTTGCCATTGTGTTCCTTTCAAGGCAATATGCTTTCATAAAATTATAAATAGCAAATTTTTTGCACTTCTATTAAATTAACTACACCCCAGATCTGAGCAATTGCTTATTCCTTTCGAGAACGTTCTTTAGATCGCGTAACTCTTGCGAAATATGAGCACTAATTGAATCACTTGCGACCTAACCATAATTTTTCGAGCATATTACCCGGAGGTGGGCAAGGTTTGATCCCTAGGGGGAATTTAGTACCAGAAATTTTCGGCCCGGCGGCCTCCAAAACCCCATTCTATCTAGTACTTGTCCAAATTTTTTTTTCGCCACTACGTGGCGAAAATGTTTCATCCCCCGCCCTTTTTCAGTGAAAGGGATCTAGACCCCTGGGGAAATATCCCCCATCCCCCCGTGTCCATGTCTGATATTACTCACACATCCTTCCGACCTCCCACCAGGCAGTACAAGAGTCGACTGAGAATGTACCAGCACAGCAAGAGACATAAATCCGAACCCTTTTAGCACAATCGCTGAACGATCTCTTTAGGAAAGTGGCCGCATTTACCAAAACCTTTTTCGGCGGAAGTCCTCAACAAGAACGGAAGGAAGACAACTAAAAGGATGCACTATGATGTTCTTAACTCAACAAGCGCTTTTAGCAAAAAGGCACTTCGCTGGATCGCTCGCCATTCTGTTAATGCGCTTAGCAGGTCTTTTCGAAAATGGATTCATTAGCATGTAGCGCAAATCGTTTTCAGCCTGTGGTACAAGTACGCAATTATGGTATTTTAGAGCGAAATTCAAATATTTTTGAATTCCCGCTAAAAAAATACCGTAATGCGCGCTTCGCGCCCTATCTTGCGCCATAGACTGTTTTTGATAGTGGAACTCTTTTGGAGAAAACCCTTTACAGGTCCCAGCAAAAAGCAACGCGATGGTTCGTTCGCCTTATGCGATCAGAGAAAATTGCTTTCCGCAGTTGCGCGTCCTCGGGGCAAAGTTTGGTGGCGACGATAATGCGCCGCGTCACGCGATCATGTCGTTTCGTCTGCTGGCTGTCAAAGGCTGCCGCACGGACGACGACGGATCACTCAGAGACACGCTCCATGTCCCGATATTTCCTCCCGACTTTCCCGCGCCGCCGGAAACCGTCGCACGCGTTCGGATTCCAGCAGACAGAAGGACATAGACAGCCGTTAAGCCTAAGCCTAAGCCTAAGTGGCAATTTTGCCGGCGAATGTCCATCAACATTGCAATATGTTCACATCATGCATAGCAGGATTGTCTGGAAAAAAATGATCTCTGATCGCCACAATCTCACGATATTTTTTAAATTCTTTCTGTACATTCATGATTCCGTGACAAAGAACAGAGTTTTGCTAATACTACCACAACTGGCTAGGGATTCATCTCAAAACCGAGGCCAGGGGAGCGGAGTGGTGGTAAGAGGGCAAAACATATTCCCTAAGTAATATTCTTTGTCAATTAAAAGGTTTGCAACTTTGTGCAAATTTCAATTTATAAAGTTAGTTTTTGTTGATATAATATATTGATTTCTATTACATAAAGATGTCTGAGAATAAACAAAATACTGAGATGTAATAGAAAAAGGAAAGACAGAAATTATTGTTATGCGGAAAACAAGTGCTAAAAGCGGCGGAGTGGGTCGAGGTAGAACGCAACTCGAACGACGATGCCGATGGCGGCGGCCGAAGCGGCCCGCTCGCGTGACATGGAGACGAACAGGCGCGGTGTACGTCTGAACAAGCTACTTCTACTCCATCAATGTAACAAGAAACTCCCCACCTTCTTTCCCACATACTTTGTTTCAGAATCGCTCGTCCGTCATTGTTCTCCTCACAGAGTGTTTTGCTCAAAGCTTTCCCTCACGTTTCTATTTGTTACAATTGGGCAATTGGAGCTTCAACAAAGTAACGCTATGACTAGACAGAAGAATGTTACGGGGATTTGTCACTTGTTCTATGTGCACTAATATCTCAAGTGAGCCGCCGAAGAGAGAGGAGAGGGATGATGAGGACATTTATTGTCGGAAATAGGACATGTACAGGGTTACCAGACATGCTCCTTTAGCGAGCAAAGTGCTCCTTTGGAGGTTTGCTTGCTCCCTAAAATATAACTTGCTCCTTGGGAGCAAATTTGCTCCTTTGG
>JAQGCX010001611.1:0-10567 GCA_034700205.1 Plectus parietinus
AACCCCCCCCCCAATCTCACCTATGGGCTGTTTTGCTTCAGCATTGCAGCATATAAATCGATAGTACTGTTTTGTTGCATGATCAGGTTCGAAAAAATATGTATATTTTGTGTTGGATACCGTAGTTTACTGCCCCGCCTGGTCGCGGAGTTTCCGACTGTATGTCTCACCCGGCACTCCGGAAACGAAACATGAAAAAAGCATGATGTACCTTAATGACAACATCAGCAACTGCAGCCTTCTTGCCGGAAGCGTCGCCTCTCAGATTTTCCAAGCCCATATCCGACGACAAACTCATCAATTTGTCGGCCTCGGGCTAAAAAATACAATAAATAGATATGAAGTGTAACAGGTAGGAAATTTTCTTACGCTCAATCCGTCGACGGCGACAACGATGCGTTTGAGTCGTGCGCCGGTGAGAGCGGCAGTGGAAACATTGCTGAGCAAGTGTCTCGCCTCGATCACAGACCATCCGAACACGTCCAGATCGGCGTTCAGAGAATGCACGCACTCGTCGCAATCTAAAATCGTTGGGATCTAAATATTTACACCAAAAACAGAAAGCGCATTGTTCAACGAACATCGACAACCGAATTCCGGAATTCGCAAGTAGTGTTCGATACAGGTGTCGCAGCGCTGTCCAGTCGCGCCTTCCTGACATTGGCAATTTCCCGTGTGCACGTCGCACACTGTACCCATTGACAAGGCGTTCTCGCAGTTGCACTCTGCAATACCGTCAGTTAGTTATGCGCTTCGGTCATTGTTATACTCATAATTTCTTTGACAGTACTGTAGAAGCACCGTAACCCCATAATTTGAGATTTGCAATAGTAACTAAATGTCGTTGTGAGACGTTTGCTAGAAATGGATTTAAAGTAATGATACTCAATACAATAAATTCGATTGAGGGGCATTCGATTGAGGGGTGTTGGATTGATTTCCGGTTAACCGTTCGAAAAAATTATGACTGTACTTGTGCAGCCCTGCGGTCCGTAGTCCCAAAAGCCGTGTTCGCAACGTTCGCACTGAGCTCCGGTGGCGCCAGTCATGCACGCGCATTGGCCCGTCTCCATGTTGCACTGCGGGCTCAACGACGCTTGCGCGCAATTGCACTGTTCGCAACCGCGACACGACGAAAAGCCCCATGTATTAGCCTGTAAGAAAGCGATTAATTTACTTGTGCAAAAGTAAATGCTCTTGCCTCGCAGCGGTCGCAGTTGGGACCTTCAACTCGTGGATGGCAATTGCAGACACCAGTTTCATGATCGCAATAGGAACTGCCGCACTGATCGCAAGTGCACTCTGAATCACGCAGGCAATGCAAATTGCGCGACAATCAACGAAAACACAGTACCGGCGCAATTCTTGGCCACGACGGCGTCTCCATGGTACCAGGCGGTGCACACTTCGCATTTGGTGCCGGTTGTTTGACCCATACACTTTTCGCAGTGACCGGTAATCGGATTGCACGAGCCAGGAATCGTCAGATCGTTGTTGCCATTGCACATGCATGAAGAGCAGGAACCGCCCAGACGCAAAGGTTCGCCGAACGAACCCACGTCACATCTGAAACCTAGTTTTGATAGGTTTGCTTTTTTATGCATTTCATGTCGTAGATTCCAAAATTCCTTTTTGGCGATTCAACTTAGTAATGGTCGAAAACTGCTTGGAAGTAGATGGCGGGCCAGGTTGTGCAGGTTATTCAAATTTAAACCCATTCCATATTTTTGAGTTGAATAACCTGCACATCCCGGCTACTTCCATGTGATTTTCGGAATGTATTTGTATTTTGACAAAGGATCTCCCATTAAGATTCGAAGGTATCGTACCGGTCGCATCGATCGCCAGTGTAACCGGGTTTGCACTCGCAGGACAGCAAAGAGCCGGTCTCGCTGACTTGGCAGCTTTGTGCGAAGTTGTTGCCGCGTGTCGGATGAGGACAAGCGCAAGGCAGACAAGAGTAAGGACTGCCGGTCGTGGCGTTGCCGTAGAAGCCGGCGTTGCACAACTCGCAGTGCGACCCATACGTGTCGTGTTGACAGTCCAAGCACTCGCCCGTCACCTTGTCACAAGAGCCGGTGTGGCTGTTGCACTGACAGGGCACGCACGCTCCCAAATATGGGCCCGACTTGACACGGAAATAGCCTTGTGCGCATTCCTTAAGTAATCAGTTGAGTTGATTGCATATTTCTGATCAAAACACAAAACACAATTTAAGTCGAAAAGATGTAATCGACGTAGATTCCGATTGATGCTCAAGTAAATGGATTTGCCACATTCAACATCTGGGTGCGTTTACCAAGAATATATAAAAATCCATTCCAAGTTTACTTGAGCATCAATCGCCCATCTCATTTTTAGTTTTGCATGTGCCGTTTTCGACAATTTAGAGATCTTATCAGAGAAAACTAATAAACGAAATTAGGGATCTACGTGATCGATCTCTCCGACGAAAATTGTGTTTTAACATAGGATCTCTTTAAAGAACCAACCTGACAAGATGAACCAGTGTACGGTGCGGGACATTCGCAGACTTCGACGGATGAAGCCTCGGGCATGTAACTGATGATGTTCGGGTCGCTGCTGACTGTTTGCAACTGGACATTGGTCAAAACAGCCGACGTGGGTCGTTCGAAGTAGGACGCCTTGATGCGAAGCTCACGCAGGTCATTCAACACCAGCATCATCTGCGGTCTCGTCACAGCGCCGCCTTGCGACAGCGAGAACTTCTCGGCGAGGAGCGGCACGACGACCTCGAAGGGTTTTTTCGGATTCACGGGCTGCTCTGCGCTCCAGAATTCGAGCGTGTTGTTGGTTCCGACGAGGACGACATCAGCGCCGACGCTCATTCGCGATCCGTCGATGCTCGGCTGCGTGGAAATGGTGAATGTGAGGTTGAGTCCATAAGAATTGGTCTGTTCTCCAAGGACGACAGCCGGCGCCAGCAGGTACACTTCTCTCTGTGGCGAGTCGGACGATTGGTATTCGATCGAGTCGTCAGTGACTGTCACAGTTCCGTTGACATCCGTCGTCGTCCATCCGTCTTTTATGTCCAACTGCAAACAACAGAACTTTTGCAAAATGCATTCAAAGATTGCACGTACGATCTCCGTCGGAATAAATGACGAACGACAACGATCGGTTGTACCGAAGCAGAAGCAATTGGAACATCCCTCCGGGTTGGATGACTTCAAATCGAACGTTCCCGCCTTGCACGATTCACAAGTAGTTCCAACGACATTTTTCTAAAAGTAAACCGTAGCTTTGCCGTATTTCTTAGCCGTAGACAATGCTAATAATGCCAACCTTGCAGATGCACTGAGCCGTTGTCTGATCGCAAACTTCGGGAGTTGTACCGCGAGGGTCGCAAGCGCATTCATAACAGTGCGGATAACCGTAAAATCCTGGCAAGCAAACATCGCATTTACGCCCTCCAACATTCTGTTTGCAGCTGAAACGAAACGCTTTAAAATAAATAACGTTTTCTAAGAAATAAGAGCCCTGGGCTGCTATTGTTACTCCCTGGATTCTAGGCTACTATTTCTGCGTGGGTTACTATTATTTAAACCGTTCAAAGACCGAACTGTTATTGCACGTTAACGAAGAATGAAATTTTGCGGCCAAGCAGAATTGAGCAATTTTCAACATAAATAATGCATTTGTGATTTTCTATTTTCTGTGTTTGTACGGAATACTGGTCATATCGATCAGTTTTTAGTGTCCAGTACCACTATTTCTCAGAATACGGTATTTGATTAGCAAAATAACGCACAGGCATTGTCCATTGGTGGAGTCGCACTGCAGCGCACCACCCTCTGATCCTTGCGGCTGACATCCGCAGAGCTGACAGCCAATCAGGGGATCGTAGCCGAACGCGTAGGAGACGCATTTGTCGCACAGCTGACCTTCGACGTGCAAAGGACAGAAGCACTGGCCCGTCAGCTCGTTGCATTGATGAGTAGGACCACATTTGCACGCTAAATGTTCCTGGTTAGATTACGGTACTATCCGACAGCGAAATCCGACCCGGTCAAAAGCACTGTATCACTGCCTCATAATGACTAGCTAATTACTGTTTCTGGCGGGAAGACAAAAAAATTGTGCACAAAATTTTGACCGTTTTTTCACGAACCGAATACGAAACTATGAAATGTTTTGCGTGGAGGGGTCGGTCTGGACGCTGTGTTTTTTGTATGGAGTACGAGAGTTTGAGTAGTTGTACGTACGCTGGCAGTCGGGGAAACCATAGTAGCCAGGCTTGCAACGTTCGCAGCGACGACCAATCACATTCGGTCGGCATGAACACTGCCCGCCGAACTTGGCGCAACCAAAACTTGTTGATCCTGCAATAATTTCGTCACATAACAATAACCTTTAAACAAAGTTGTACCTTGCGAATTACAATCGCACGAAAAGGCGCCCAGGTTGAACTGAGTCGTTAGCGAAAAGGTTCGATTTCTGCAGAAAGCGCTCGCAGTGTCCGGTCTGAAACAATCGAAGCAGAAATATAACAAGATGATCGCGAAAGATGATCGCTTGCTCACTCAAGTTTGAAATGGCCTTCAGAACATTGTTTGATATATTCGCCAGACACGTCGATCGCCTGCGCTTTCATCAGACTTTCCGAGTAGGAATGGAAGGGCACAGCAAGAATCGAATCCTGAAAATCGGCATAAATGGACGTTCATAAATGTACTCATAATTTCTTTGACAATAGAATGTCCAAAAAATTCTGACTACAGAACATACCAAATAGATCGGTCCCTGCTGCGTGGTGTTGTGGAAAAGAGACACGATGTAGTTGTCCTCCATCCAGAATTGGAAAACATCTGGTCGCTCTTTCTGACGTACGATTGTGCGGCAACCACTGACGCTTGGACAGTAGGACATGGATACAAATCCTTAAAATATAGGTAATATTAGTTGCGCATTGGACGAACTTTCTCAGTAAAACTGAGGCAGTTTATATGAGAAAAAGGTAGAGGGTAAAAAAATTCCACTCGACGAACAATAAATAGACTTAAGATGACAACGAAACCAACTTCGAAACCAACTGTCACCCAGTAATAAACAGTAAACAGATGTGACCAAGACAGACTTTCTGCACAAATGATCGATCTCTCGAAGAACCGAGTCAACAAACAAGGGGAACGCATGGTGAGTGTCACTCTGATTTCAAAGAATATCTCGATGAAAACAATACAGCATCCCGAAAGAAAGGGATAACTGGGGACGATATCTCACAGATGCGTTCTCACCTACAACTTCACTTGCCAGTCCGCTAAAGATATCATCGCCTGAAAACTCGATTAGAATGTGAAGAGCGAGCGAAGCAAGTTTCAGTAGCTAATAATGTGGAAAACAAACCTTGGTAGAAGTGATCATTTTGCAGTAAAACGTCTAGATCCGTGGCCCGATTGTCTGGGTTGAAATAATGCACGATGAAGATGTAGTGGCCTCTGGTCGGCACCACTCCTTTCACATCGACCGTCGCCTAAAAATTATGTCAGTTACTATGAAAATATCGGCATCCAGTCAAGGGGTGCCTCGCAAACCATTTCAAATTTTCGCTAATCGCTACGGAACAAACGAGCGCAAATACGAGTTCATTAGTTGACGTCGTGTCCAAATTTTGTTCACAACGCAATATTTTTTTCCTCCCGCTAAAAACTGTAATTTCCGCACTAACCGTGATAAGACAGAATACCCGACTGATTTTCCACGCGCTGATAGTACGGTTAGAAACTCGGCGACTAGTCGGTCGGTCTTTTGCTTCCGCATTACAGTATATAAATCGATAAAATGTTGTGTTGTGTTGCATGATCAGGTTCGAAAATAATCAATTAGTGTTGGATACCGTAGTTAACTATCCCGCCTGGTCGCCCGAGTTTCCTACTGTAGATACCGTATCGAAAATAAATTGCACAATGAACCTGCGTGTCGTCGAGCGCGAGTACGTGGACGGAATCGGCGTTTGCGACGGGGAACGGCAGTTTGGCGGCGGGAATTGAGTTGTTCGCGTTCTTGCCCGTTTCGGCTTCGGACAAGATGGAATTCGGCGCCGAAGGGAACATCTGGTTGACACAAGCGCCGTTCTTGCGGACACAATGCGGCACTTGAGCGAGATATTCGGGCGACCAATCGGCGGCGCGAATCAACGTGATCCCGCCCAGACCGAACTGCAACATTGGTCCCGTCGACATGGACACCGTTGCCACACCCGCCGACAGCTTCAGTGTCTCCGCCTTGCCGTCGTTCGTCAAGAGCTCGCGACAGAAAGCACTAAAAATGGTTGTGCAATAACGACCGATCGCGGAAAGGAGACGTTATCGATACGCCACTGGTGGCTTAGGGGGTAGGTATCCACTGCTAACTAAGCCTATCCCCAGACAATATTTGAACTGCAAAAATTGAGCTCTTCCATTTGATTGCAAGACGGTTTCAATCCTGAACAAGGGCAAAATCGACCAACGGTACATTGATACTACACCAACGTAACATATTTAGGGGGCATGGTCATTAAGTTTGTTATGTGGCTTAGGGGGTTAAGGTGGCTTAGAGGGTGATGGTGGCTTGGGCACTGCTAAGCCTAAGCCTAAGCCTAAGCGGAAAACGAAAGAAGTTAAGCTTACGCGTAAGGGCAATGATGAAGAAGGGCACGGCCTTGTCCGATTGGTTCGCCGGCTTGCGTGACGTTGATGGTGACGGGGGACTCGGCCTTGTTCAGATTGTAGTACTCGAGCATGATGACGTACTCATCGTCTTCAGGCACATTCAGGTCGGTGGCAATCCGCTGACCGGCGTCGTATGCGCGCACCCACACCGCCTGTCCCACCAGACTCGGCAACGTCTCGATCGGAAGCTTCTCCATGCTCTGACGCTCGTCCTTGTCGTCCAGCACGAAGATTTCCGCCGTCTCCTTGTCATCGGTGGCGTCGGCGCGCGCGGACAACGGCGGTTTCGGATAGAGCAAGTCGACGCACGTGCTGTTGTCGTAGTGCAGCGCTTCGCACGGTCGCGAGACGGTCGTCCTCAACAGCGTGCCTTCGTAGTACTCGCTCGGCAGCAGAATGATGAAATCGAGGAACAGTCGCTGCTTGGTCGAAATCGTCATCAGCCAGCGACCCGGGTTCAGAACGAACGGGTTCTTGTCGAAGGACACAGTGAGCGGAGTCTGCGAAGCGGCGATCGAGATTTTTGCCGTTTGATCAACATCTGAAACAGAATAGCTGAGTGCATACCGTATTGGACATTTTAATTTCCCCACAAACATTTTAATTGCGCACCCAAATTTGCATATTAGAGTACGGTTAGGCTACAAGTCTACAGACGATACGTCAGGGGGGTCCAACCCTGCTCAGATGTGGTAGAATGCAATTGTGTCAAGAATGGATGATACCTTCAGTCGACTGAGTGTAGTAGGGGGCAAACGTGACGTCGGCGTCGATTTGAACGGATGTGGGGTTGACGTAGTGGAAGAGCAGACGGTAGACGCTCGACTTGCTGATGTCCACCTCGAGCTGGATCGTATCCTGGATCGGAGAGAACACGGCGAAGCCGCGCCACGAGAACTTCGGGAACAAAGACTCGTCAATGGCGTATCGAACGGGCTGTTGGTCAGATGTCCGTCCATCTTCAGCTTCGTACTGAAAATCCACACATCATTGAGATAAGACATAAATTGACAGAGCGCGATTGACAGAAGCTGCCTAATCAAAAGATATCGAACGTGTAAAATTAATCAAAGTAATAAAAATACCTTGATGTGCCACAGGGTGGGGAAGTAATGGTTATCGATGGGGTCCGTGCAAGCTTGGCCAGCGATCCTCGGTCGACATCTGCACTGTCCACTGATTTGATCACAGGTCTGCGCCATTGCACCGCCGATGTCGCAATTGCAGGCTAAAAATGGGCGATACAATAAAGTAAGAAAGAGTAAAAACGAATCGACTTACATTCGCAACCGATCTGGCTGTATGCGACCATATTGTAGAAACCTTCGGCGCATTTGTCGCACTTTCTACCTCCCGTGTGTCGCTTGCACAAGCACTGACCCGACGAAATGTGACAGTCGTTCAACATGGACAGCGTTCCAGGCAAATGGCAGTCGCAATCTGAAGAAAAGCAGGTTCACATCGAGAAACACACCAAATATCATTCACTGACCGATGCAGCCATCGGTATGTTGAAATTGGAGATCCCAGTAAGTCGGCAAGCACTTGTCGCAGATTCTTCCAGTCACATGTTTCCGACAAGTACACAATTCGCCCGGCTGCACCGTGTCGCAGCCGCCAAAACCAATCGCCACACCATTTGGATGACAATTGCACTCTAAATATGACCAAGTTAGCTTTGAATAACACGGAAAGACAACGGACCTTCACAGATGGGGAAATTGTAGAAGTTGGGTTTGCAAACGTCGCATCGTTGGCCCTCGAAGTTGTCCTTGCAATAGCACTGGCCTTTGCTGTTGCAGGTGCTTCCCTTGCTTCCTGCGCTGACACATTTGCACGCCTCGCACTTGGGGAAGTCGTAGAAGCCCGCCGCGCACTTGTCGCATGTGCGGCCAGTGAAGTTGGCGAAGCAGGGACACTCGCCAGACTTCTGATCGCATTGCGCCACCTTCGAACCAGTCAACTCGCAGTTGCATGCTGTAATATTGTCAACATTTTATATGGAGTAAAGAGAAATGGGCAGATGATACCGTAACCTGTCAGGGAAAGAAAATCATAAACCCACACTATCGTTACGGGATTCAGTGAGTTTTTGTTTTATACTTCAGCGATACTTAGCGGTTGCCGGACAAAACCTCGTTCGTGTCGGGACGCGCTTCTCGGACAAAACCTCGACGTGCACACCACGAGAGCACGCTGTGAACAATTCCCCGACTTCCTGACGGTCCTGAGGTTCCCCTGACGACTACGGTATAACTGGCGAGGTTTTGTCCGGACACGATACTTAGCCTGCACAAGTTTGCGTCAATGATGAGCGCCTGACACAAAATCATTTCAAATCATCACGTCCCTGTTCCCTGTTTTGTTTCGCGACCAAACCCCCGTTTTCTTTTTTACCCATGGCGAAATTTTGACTATAACTCGGCGCAAAACTTCTGTCAATGCGCGGATAGGTTACGGTAGCGCCGCTATTGGACAGCGCGCGCAATTTTCAAGCGAAAGACTTACACTGGCAGTTGGGGTAACCATAGTAAGTGGAATTGCACTTGTCGCACCGGTCGCCGGCGAATCCTGGCTTGCACAAACATTGTCCAGAAGTTTTGTTGCAAACGCCTGCTTCGGTTCCACTGGGATCGCAATCGCAGTCTGAATTATCAGAATTGGCAATGAACAAAAAAGAAGCGAAAACGAAATCTGTCCGTACAATCGCATTGCGGATGATTGAAGTAGCCGTCGGCACATTGGTCGCACATCAGACCACCGAAGTTTGTCTTGCACACGCATTGCGCCGTGTCTTGACTGCAATTCTGATTGAGCGATCCAGCAGTTTCGCACTTGCAAGCTAAAAACCGATCGATTATGGATATACAACCATACGTAAGCAAGTTTTGACCCCCTGATATATCCTGTGTAGACTTTTGTAGCCTAATGTACAAAATTTGGACACGAAATCGCGGTCAAATGTTGAATAACCGCGCAAAAAAGCCCGAGGCGTATGACAATCGGTCCATGACAAAGTCAAATACGTAATGGCGGGCGCAGGGATGTACACGACCATTAGCAGACTTACCAACACAACCAGCCGTCAAGTTCGTATAGCCAGTGGCGCACTGCTCACAAAACTTTCCGCCGTAGTTTTCTTTGCACGGACACTGTCCATCCAACGGCTGAAATGCACGATCAATAAATTAATGTGGAGAAAGGTTTCAAACGTACCAGACATGTGTCGTCAAGGGTTCCGACGACTTGACAATCGCACGGTCGACACTCCGGAGGATCGTAGTATCCCTTGGCACATTCGCGACAGTCGGGCATGAGGAAGCGCTCCTTGCACTGGCACTGACCAGTCTCTTCAGCGCATGCGCCAGAATGGAAGTAAGGATCGCAAACGCAAGCTGAAAGAGATGCATTTGCTGCGCACGCCAAATGTGTACCGTATCAAAAGCATACGCTCGCAGACATCCGTCTCATTCCATTGCTTGTTTTTCGGCCGATAGAAACCGAATGTGCACTTGTTGCAGTTTATTCCTTCCGTATTGTCCTGCAATGAGATGCAAATGCAATTTTATGAGACTCACTGTGTCGCCTTACTCGGCAATTCAGACACCGCCCACCACCCTCGAATTTTCCGTTGATGTCGAGACTGAGTCTGAGCCGGTTGGCTTCTTCGTCATACTGGCATTCTTCGCTGTGCGAATGGCAATTGCAGGCTGAAATTGGACACCGTAATCGTAGATCGTATTTCTGTTGTGATAAACAATCGGCGAAGTTTTTGTCGCGCTCAATTTGCCATCACAATCATACAAAAGGCGGTATTATTACGGAAGTTAAATTGAAAATAGCAACATGTAACGAAAATGAAAATTACCCGAAACATCTTTATTTTCGGATGA
>JAQGCX010001612.1:0-10566 GCA_034700205.1 Plectus parietinus
TGAAGTACATTGGGAAAAAATGTTCATGCGGACTGGATATCGGTTATTTTGTCATTTCCCAAGTCTTGGAGTCACTGTGGGGGTTGCGTTGCATAGGTTGAACCAGTGGCGGATTAAGGGGGGTTCGGGGGCCTAAGCACTTTTAGAAACGGGTACCAAAATTTTCGGGCAGCCGGGATCTGGTGACCAAAAAAAAAAGGTCACCAGAAAAAGAATTTCCGCCACTACGTGGCGAAAACGTTTTTTTTCGGCCCTTGGGGGCCTCTTGGGGGCCCCGGGGCCTAAGCACGTGCTTAGTGTGCTTCCACTATAATCCGCCACTGGGTTGAACTGCCATAGCCGTTATAAACTTATGGATTGGACTCTCTTCCCACTCTAATTTCGATGGGAGGCCGATAGTGGGAACTTAAAGGGGTGACCTTATCATTTTATAAGCCTTTTACTTGAACGAAACCTGCCCACCGTATCGTTAAGTTGTTGGTCGGTCTTTAGCCAACCCCGAATCCGTTCCATGAGTGAACTTGATCAAGGGGAGATGGGGGTTGATATCCCTCCAGTCCCCCGGCATGCCAAAAGTGGATGAAATTGGGTTTTGGCCGACGCCAGGATTTCGTATATCCCCTGTGCCAAAAATTTTGATCCTTATCTGCTCACGTGTTCACCGATGATGAAAGATCACAGAATGATGACAATAATTTTTGTCTGCGTCACAGTTATTTGTTTCATCGGATCAGTTTGTCCCAAAGCGCCTTTCCCTGACAATTCATAGCAACAACGAAGTTTCCTTCCTTAACCATAGTAAATAATGCTACTCAGGCAGGTAACTTCGTAGTTGTAATAGTTGTACCATAACATTTTCCTCATTGGTAATCAGCTTTTTACTCCATTTATGGAAGTACTCTCTGAGCTTTTCTCGAATTTTCTTTCAACCAAATCTGATTAAGATTAAGAATGATTAAACTGTGAAATAATTTTGACAAATTCTTCAGAGAAGAAAAGAAAATCATTGTTGGAAGTAAAAAAATCAGCGTGACCTCCATATAAGTGAAACACAAGGTGCTAAAATGACATCGGGGCTATCGGGCGCCGAATATTTGGCGTCCATCTATGGGACAGAGAAGGACAAGGTGAACTGCTCATTCTACTTCAAGATCGGCGCCTGTCGTCATGGAGACAAATGTTCGCGTATACACAATCGACCCACCTTCTCCCAGACCGTCTTGCTCAAGAACCTCTATCACAACCCAGTCCTTGACCTCAGACAAGCTGATGCCTGCTTCAGTAAGTTTCTTTTGTTGTTGATGTTGTTCAGGTGAAGCTGTTGTTGTGGTGAACTAGGCGCTGCCTTAAGACCAAATTCTTCTACATTATTTAGTATGTTTACTTATTCTCATATGGCAAATCGGAAAACAAAATGTAGAACCTTCCTCCCTGTGTAGATAAGCCAATTGAAATGGCTGACAAGTTTGCGTTGGTAAAACGACGCTTTACGTATTGTTAGGGATTGCATTATGGGGATGGGGATGGGGTTTCTTTACTCTGGAACGGGCTTACACAAAAATTCATTGTTATCCTTGATCTGTAATCGGATTTTTCCAACAAAATTATGTGATCTCAACCTGAGCGATAGATGGGGCCAAGCAAGGTCCCGTACCTTCTCTTTATGGCTACGGCGAAAAAAAATTAATGTTTCCCCTACCTTTCTCCCTCCAGACCGAGCGGCTTTCGATTACCCCATCCATCTAGGACCCCAAAGTTTGTATGTCAGTGAAATATTGTCTTCGATATTCAAAGCGAATGACTCTTTGAAATGATATTTGATCAGGAGCCCTAAATTATGTCTCAGAAAAACGACGGGTTCTTTGGATCATTTTCATTTTTATAATCGACTCCTTTGTCTCACTGTTTGGATTCTAGCATCTTCTCTGCCCAGTTGTGCTTCATCGAGTTCCTTTTATAAAGAAATAAAGAAAGCGCCATTGAACCGGATCGAAACGTTCGTTGTTATTTATTAAATTATGAATCGCACGAAATCAAAAACGGATTATATCTAAAATGCATTTCTTTATCTTTAATTGAAAACAGTCGGCGTCATTTGTTTTCAATTCCACGTCAACTCTGGTAGAATATTGATGGTTTCAGCAAATATATTGAAAATTGTTCTTATGTCGCATTTTTATTTCATTGCTGTATCGGCAATGGCTTATCGTCAAAAACATTGTTTTCCTTGGTATATTTAAATTATGAACTAGGAAATATTGTGAATATGTGAGATGTTTTCAAATTTCTATTGACTAGCTAGGTTACCCGCTCACTACATAACAACAGATAGGGAATCCTTCGTGTATGACAAAGTCCATTACAATAACTGAACTTATCCAATACTAAGCGGCTATAAGCAGTTCTTTAAGCTGATCCTGAACATTCTAGCTGTCAAAACTTGCATTTCCAGGGTTGCCAGATTTCCAAAACGTTAAAGCAGTAGATTTTAGCAATTCTAAATATGCTAATTTTAATACGATAATTTTTCACAGGAAATTTTTTTGTACGCAGATTTTTGACACTGAATTTTTTGCATGTGCTTTTGAACTGACAGTCATTTATTGTACACAGAACAAACAGTCACATCTACAGTTTCCTCTCCATTCATTCAAATTACTATGATTTCTGTGAACATGCTTTAAAAGTTTACAAAGCAGTAGAAGCAGTATGATGGGCTCAAAGCAGTAGTTTTTGCCTACTGCTCAGCAGTAGTTGCTACAGCAGTAGACCCACCTCAAAGCAATAGGTCTGGCAACCCTGTGCATTTCCTAATACTCTTCTACACCCTCTGATACTTCTGTTGATTACCTGCTAGAACATTAATTTGTCAAATTGCAGAGGTCGGTAAAGAGGATGAACAGGAGCAGAAGTACTTTGACGAGTTTTTCGAAGAGATTTTCACCGAAATAGAGGACAAATATGGCGAAATTGAGGAGATGAACGTCTGCGACAACATCGGGGAACACATGATCGGCAATGTCTACATCAAATTCCGACGCGAAGAGGACGCGGAGAAGGCCGCACTCGCTATTGACCAACGATGGTCAGTTTTTTCTCCCCTTTGTGTCTTTGTCTTGTTTCAATTTTCTTCTACCCCCTCGCGTAACCTACGCGTAACCATCGGCCTTTGATAAGTTTTGCTCATATGCTCTACTAGTTCACACCCCCAAAAACACCTATGGTCACAACCTGCAATTTTCAGGTTCAACAAGCAGCCGGTGTACGCGGAACTGTCGCCGGTGACGGACTTCCGGGAAGCGTGTTGTCGCCAGTACGAGATGGGCGACTGCGGCAAGGGCGGCTTCTGCAACTTCATGCACCTCAAACCCATCAGTCGTGAGCTGCGTCGCAAACTCTACGGCCGTCGACAGCATCCCCCGAGCGGCGGCAGCGCGCGATCGCCCGATCGCAGCGGAGGGGGAGGAGGAGGAGGCGGCGGCTACGGCGGAGGCGGCGGATTCGGTGGTGGTCGTGGCGGTGGCTACCGAGGCGGACGTGGACGTGGTGGCGGCGGCGGCGGTGGTAATTTCTACGGGGGTGGAGGCGGAGGCGGATTTGGAGGTGGTGGTGGATTCGGCGGTGGTGGTCGATCCCGTTCTCCACACAGTCGTCGTCGCTACTAAACTTAAAATTTGTCCTATTCGATTTCGGTCTCTTCATCAGCTCGGCTATTTTTTGTTACAATTTTCTGTCAGCGTTTAATGATATTGGGTGACATAAATAATAGAGTTGTTTGTTATGTTTTTGGGGTTTGTTCAACAAAATTGATTCATCACAAATTGGGAAATAAATAGCTTTATGCTCTTTATGATAGCAGTTACCGACTCAATATTAGTGCCACCCAAAGCGTTTCATCGTTTATCTATACTCTTGTTATTTCTCTTTACTCTGAGACTAACAGTGTTATACTTGTATACCGGATACTGTGTCAAATTTAGCTCAATCTGGACCAAATCTAGTAATCTACTCATTCGCCGCAATGGGGAATTGTTTCGCTTTCCTATAGTCTGGTATGCAAGCGATATACTGACTTTTCGTCATTTGTGGCGTTCTTTTTCGATATCGAAATCGATTATGATGGATTTGGCGTGATCATTTCAATATGATGCATTTTGCGGCAACAACCCGATTTGCTGACCTAATTCATCTATCGTTCGTTATCGTCAGCACATGTTTTTCACAGTGACTTTTTTGCACTGCAAATGCCATAGTGAAAAAGATGAAGTTAAGTCTGGAAGCCGTTCCATTTTATTCTTCAGTTATGAGCATTACCATAGCGTGATTGGTTTCCCCATTACTCACTGATCACTGTCAATTTTCGATCAGTGTGTTGTTCAATTGTTTGTCGTTTGCTGATATGCTATTGTTTGCTTTCCGAACTACTGGATAAAGTTTTGAACAGACAGACATAACTATTTCGTCGAATTGTGTGATTCTATTTCTGGTTGATACCACCAGGCGTTTCTAAATCGAAACGTTAACCAAATTATCGTTGGACAATAGTCAATTGACTTCATTTTTGTTGATGTTACGTATTGGTGTGGGTTTTATAATGGGTTGGGAACCTTCAGCTTTAGGCATTTTCAACGGTCTGAAATGAACACTGTGTGTCCCAATCCCCCCTTCCCCCCTCCCCCCCCCGCTACATCTCTCCAGATATTTGTGCCTGTGGGAAGTTTTACATTCTTGGACGCATCGAAATTGTCCCCAATTATTGGAACTTTCTCTCATTGTCCCTATTAGTAGGTTTGATTTTAAACCACTTGCACTGGTATCGTCTAATTTGTAGTGCAGAGTTTCATGTCCTGGTTTTTTCACTGATATGAACCTTTGAAATGATCAAGAGAAATTTAATTTAGTATCTTGAGACATTTTGTGTACGTACTGTCAGAGATGAGCAAGGTTTAACCCCTAGGGGGGGGATTTAGTACCAAAAATTTTCGGCCCAGGAGGGGGGAAAATATCCCCCGGCGGCCTCCAAAATCCCATTCTATCCAGTGCTTGTCCAAAAAAATTTTCCGCCACTCCGTGGCGAAAACGTTTCATTTCCCCGCCCTTTTTCTGGAAAGGAGATCTAGACCCTTGAGGGGGGATATTCACCCCTCATCCCCCCGTGCCCATGTCTGCGTACTGTACATTCTTTGTTCTTTTCAGCTGACATTTTTGAGTCATTGCCAGCGACAAAATAAGAAGAGATAATCATGGCATCGCGTCTGTCGGGCGCCGAGTACTTGGCGTCTATCTACGGGACGGAGAAGGACAAAGTGAACTGCTCGTTCTACTTCAAGATCGGCGCGTGTCGCCATGGAGACAGCAAATGTTCGCGCATCCACAATCGACCGACCTTCTCGCAGACGATTCTTCTCAAGAACCTCTATTGCAATCCCGTGCTCGATCTTCGTCAAGCCGACGCGTGTTCGCGTACGTTTCATTATTCTTTCAAAAATTATTTGCGTCCGCCAAATATGGCACTGCCTGCTTCCATATTAAATTTTTCCCACTCTCGTGTTTTGTTTAAAACTTCCTACAGTACACACCCCCAATTGTTTTTTCAAATCAGTGGATGTAAAGGGCTGGACAGAGCAATTGCGAATTGACGCAATTCGCAATTTTTGTGTAGAAAAACCAAGAATAACTGCATATCAATAATACATATTGAAGTTATTCTTGGTTTTTCTTCGCAAAAATTGCGAATTGCGTCCATTCGCAATTACTCTGTTCTGTCCTTAAGTCACAATTGAATGTTAAGTCAAATTGGATAGTATTCGATAAGATACGCAAATTTTGCGATGTTTTTCCTAACCCTTTATGTCTTCGTTACTGCTTTGTCTACATGATTGTCTTTCGTCTTCAATCGTCTCTTTCACCCCGTATAGGAGTGGGCAAAGAGGACTTGCAGGAGCAGAAGTACTTTGACGAATTTTTCGAAGAGATTTTCACAGAGCTCGAGGACAAGTACGGAGAGATCGAAGAGATGAATGTTTGCGACAACATCGGCGAACACATGATCGGCAATGTCTACGTCAAATTCCGACGCGAGGAAGATGCAGAAAAGGCCGCTCTGGCTCTTGATCAGCGCTGGTCAGTTATTTTCTCCCTTTTGTGTCTTTGACTTGTTTCAATTCTCTTATATCTGAATACCAACTTACTTTTTATTCGCAATACATAATAGCTAATACCCCCCTCTCGGTTATGCTAACGTTTTAGTATATCATTATCGATTGATTTGGTGACGATGACGTCATGCGTAACCGACCCTCGAACCCCCCCTTCCAAAAGTAATCTGGTTAGGGGAGCGAAAAAGTAGTGTAAATTAGTTTTGGTCGTAGCCTTATTTTTTGTGCTTAGGGGCTGTCCACAAATTACGTAACCCTATTTTTGGGCCTTTTTAATCTGATGATGTCCTGGAGTGGAAACTGACTTTTCGCACTGGCTTCCTATTAATTCTGTTATGTACTGCCGCAGAGCGGCGTTCAAAGATCTGCAAACCTTTGACACTAATATTTTTACTGCTCTCACGAATTCTTTTGTACTATATGCGTCAGTAATTGCTCAGTGCGTTTTATTTGTCTCCTCTTCCAGTACCTCTTCGTCACGCAATAGTCACAACCCGTGATTTTCAGGTTCAACAAGCAGCCCGTGTACGCGGAACTATCGCCAGTGACGGACTTCCGCGAAGCGTGTTGTCGCCAGTGAGTTCAATTTTTACTCTTCAGACTTCAACATCTGCATTCAACTCCACTCCCCCCCCTCTCATTTGATCAGTCCTGTTAACGCCTCTTCACTTGGTCCCATGGGATTGTCACAAAGACAGACGTGAAGGGATTATGTGTGATGCTTCCCCCCCTCTCACCTGAACCGAAAACCCGTGTCCATATCTGGCAGCGGCAAACTGAGAGTGAATTATTGTCCACCTTTTGAGCATGTTAGAACATTATCTGTTTCAGGTACGAGATGGGCGACTGCGGCAAGGGCGGTTTCTGTAACTTCATGCACCTCAAACCGATCAGTCGCGAACTGCGCCGCAAACTCTACGGCCAACGTCCGGTTCCCTACGGCGGCAGCGGTGGACGATCGCCGGATCGCAACGGAGGTGGAGGTGGCGGTGGCGGATTCGGCGGTGGTCGTGGTCGTGGAGGTGGTCGCGGACGTGGAGGAGGTATGTTTCCCCCCAACTTTTGATCAGTTTGACATTTCTGGTAAATGGAAATTGTAAGGATTTTTTAAAATCGAATTTTCGCGTTTTCTATCTTTGCGCTTTTTAAAGACCAATCTGTCAAAATAAAAATTGTATTAAGAGATAATTGCTGTTCATTTTCTGGTTCAATTCCATCACCTGCAATCGATTTTTGTTGAGATAGTATTGTTATTCCCAAACCAGTGGACTCAAGTTTTCTCTTGTTGTCCATTCTATTTGCTCATGTAAATGTTAATTTTACTTTTCAGGTGGTGGTTATGGCGGTGGCGGCGGTGGTGGTTATGGAGGCGGAGGCGGAGGCGGAGGTGGAGGATTCGGCGGTGGTCGTGGCCGTGGAGGTGGTGATCGTGGAGGTAGAGACCGTGGCGGCGGAGATCGTCATCGATCGCGTTCACCTCGAGAGCGTCGTCGATTCTGACCAGTGTCCCTTCTTCGATCAACTGAATTGATATCATCAATTCATGGTTTCTTCGCTCTTTCCTACTTGTTATTTGTCTTGCTCTTCGCATTGCTCTCGTTCGCTGTAACAAGTCTGTAGTTGCAGCGTCAATTTATAATAGCGGCATGTATCTCGTTCAGTGACCGTGAGGATTGTACGAATTAACTACGCTGACTGTTTGTAATGAGAATGAACTGAGGGCTGGTTTATCTCAAAAATCCATTAAAAATTCTGCATTTTATTAGCAATTGAAGCTGGTTAACCTCCATCCTCAGTCCAATCTATTTTTTTCTCTGTAATGGCGATATAATTGGAAATGATTTTGTATGAGAAACCATTTCATTTTATTCTTCAATTATGAACATTACTGTCGCGTAATTCTTTTTCCCCATTAATCATTGATCATTGTCAGTTTTCGATCGGTGTGTTATTCAATGGTTGGTCATTCGCTGACCTGCTATTGTTTGCTTCCTGAACGACTGGATAAAGTTTTGAACAGACACATAACTATTTCGTCAAATTGCTTGTTTCTATTGCTGGTTGACATTACCAGGTGTTTCGATATTGCGAAACATTAACCAAATTATCGTTCAACAATGGTCAGTTAACTTCTTTTTTGTTGAGATGTTACGTATTGGTGGGTGGTTTATCATTGGTTGGGGAGCTTCAGCTTTTGTCATTTTCCACGGTCTGAAACGAACATCATGTGCCCCAAACCCCCTTCTCCCTCCCCTCCCCCACATCTCCGCACACATTTGTGCCTGTGTAGTTTTACATTCTTGGGTGCATTGAAATTGTACCCAATTAGAAGTTTCATGTCTTGGAGCCGTATTAATAGATCACACTAATACCTCGTCCCAGCTGTTAGCATGAGCTGCCACTACTTTCCGTATTAATAAAAATTAGCTCCAGCTATTCGCATCTCGTCCCAGTTCAAAAGTCTGGTGTGAAATGGAGCTGCCTAATTGTTTTTTTAACCGCAGGTATTTCTTCCTATTTCTCAAGAACTATTATGTTAATGACTATAAGTAACCAATGGGTAGTTCATGATTAACTGCACTACATTGTAACGTTTCAAAGAAATCAGTCCACTTATTGAGGTCCTACAGTTGTTACGTCAAAATGACGGTCAATTGGTGCTGGAAATTTCGTTGGCTTGATGTAGTTCTCATCTCATCTCATCTCATTGACTTTGTTTCAATTATTTTGCAGCATATAAGTAAATTGATAACAAATTGATCGGCATTAAATTGTTATGTTTGAAATAACGAGTTTGAAAAGTTTCTCAACTTCGCCTTACCTAAATTCCTTTGATTTAGTGACCGGATACCTCGCAATGATGAACATCTTTTTATGCAGCAACCATCAATCTCGATCCATGGATGGTGGCTGTAGCTTAGCCGTAGCTGATGGGATCTCAGTAACACTTCAGCCACATATACCTTAGCAGATGCACTACGTCATGTAAAAATTTCATTTCGATTGGCAAAATTGGTGGCATGTACGATACAGTGAAGTCAACTGTTTTTGAAACGCTCTTCAAGCGAATTACATATACTCGTAATTTCTACGAGAGTTAACCCCAAATTGAGGTCGTTCAAGCAGAAAGAATGATTTTCATGAGATAAGTAACATTTTACTGATTGAGTAACATTAATTTATATGATTAAAATCTATTCCCAGTAATTGTCTCATAACGATTTCGGTCGCAAACGTTTTCAGTGTACGGTGTGTCTTTAAAATCGGGTTAACTCTCAAAGAAATTACTAGTATATGGAATACTGTAGAATGCCACCGATTTTGCCGATTGTAATGAAACTTTCATATATAGTAGCAGCGCATGTGTTGCGGAATATGTGGCTAAATTTTCAATGAGATCCGATCAGTTATTGCCGAGTTATATTCACTTTGCAAAATGTACCCGTTTATTTTGCGCCACCCTGTATATTAAAATGCTTTATTGACTTGAAATCTCATGTGAAATTGACTAACTTTCGATAAATTTCTCTAAAATATTCGAATATTTCTTCATTTTAGCCAATTAGCTGCAACTAGGATTCGTCGCACCTCAGAATAATTTACTATAATTTACACTTTAGTATCACCTCAGGTGAAGATAATCGTAGTGCGAGCTCATGCTAAAAAAAGCGTCCCATGTCCAAAAATTAGTGCGATCTATCACTACGGCTCATGGTTTCTCCACTGATATGAGCCAACTATCAAAAGAAATGATGAAGGGAAATTTTGCAACTGGAGACTTAGTGTACTTATTACTGTACATTCTTTGTTCTTTTCAGCTGACGGTTGAAATTGATCGCTAGTGACAAAGTAAGAAGAAATAATCATGGCGTCGCGACTGTCGGGCGCCGAGTACTTGGCGTCCATCTACGGGACGGAGAAGGACAAGGTCAACTGTTCGTTCTACTTCAAGATCGGCGCCTGTCGCCATGGAGATAGCAAATGTTCGCGCATCCACAATCGACCCACCTTTTCCCAGACGATTCTGCTCAAGAACCTCTACCATAACCCAGTGCTCGATCTCAGACAGGCCGACGCTTGTTCACGTACGTTTCATTGTTCTTTCAAGATTTATTTACGTGGCCAAGTATGGTAATGTGTAGGGCTGTAACGGGGACGGGGATGGGGAAAGTACGGAGATCATAGGTGTTTTGGGGGGGGGGTTAACCCCTCTCCAACCCTGACCGAAGTGGGCAAAATAGGCGAAATTTTGTTTACCCCCCCCCTCGCCCGCCGAAGGCGGCCCAAAAAATTTGCATAAAGTTACGGTAATTTTATGCAAATTTTTAGGCTAAAGCTATGTTAACCCCCCCCCCCCCAACTTTTCGACCCGAACACACCTCTGGTTGGGGACCACTGTCTGCGACAA
>JAQGCX010001613.1:0-10563 GCA_034700205.1 Plectus parietinus
TCCGTGCGCGACTGTACATAACGGGTCCGGCCAGGGGGGGGGGGGCTGTTGTAGCTAGACCCCTCTCGGTTGCAGGTATGGTTGTATTTTCTACACGCAAAAATCTCCTAGTAAAACTCGTAATGCAATGCGGACAACATTTGAGTGCTTGAACTTTGCATTTCACAGAATATTTGGACTACATATACATGTACAGTACAATTGCATACCAGTCATGACGATTGTATAAACGGCGTCCGGTTCGCTTTCCCAATCCAATGATGGCGTCGATCTGCTGGTAGCACGAGAAATTTCGGTTCCCAAATTGATGGCGAAGTTGTCTTCATATGTTAATCTTAAGAGGGCAGTGGGTGCAACTGATAGTACGTCAGGAACGATGCCATGTTCAGCAAATTTCTCCTGAAAATCATAATATTATTTTTAATTTCTGTTTCACCGCGTTTTATTATTTAGTGTACTTCACAAATCCCTCCTGGTTATAGCGTTGTATGAACGTAGTTTTTATATACAGTTGGTGTTCTGTATACTATAGATGTGCACATCTATACTATTACACTGTATATTTGGGGGGAATGGTTGCAGATCCTCTCCGCTCATCGACTTATGACTGAATATTGCAAATTGCGAAGCAATCTGCGGTCGTGACTATAGATGCGTCTGTCCAGGTTGGAATCGGTCTCCGTTCAGTAATCGGTCCAGCCAATTTAAATTTAATTGGTCCCAGTCCAGTAATCGGTCCATGAAAATGGTCCCGGTCCCAGTGCACCGACCTCAAAATTTGTTGGTGCACCGACAATTTCGGACCACATCTATAGTCGTGACCACCCTTTGTCAGACACCCAGCTTTCAAATAGCGGAATAGTTTTAACAGAGCAAAAAAGTGCTCAATATACCATTGATTTACAGCGTCGAAACCACAATCATAGTCCTGACCTGCACTGTTGATTCTTTCCACGCAGTATTTACGTTGCTCATTTTCTGCAGAGTAACGCAAGTCCCACCAAATCGACTGAATGTACTGCGTACTGAACAACACTTTACTTTATCGCATTCTCATCAGTCTATTTATGCGCAGGGAACGAGCAAATATGATGTTTGGTCTGTTAACCGCACGCACGATGTTGGGTCTGTTCACCGTGGCAACAATATGACGACACCAAACCAAAGTACAGATGTAGTTTTACTTTCGGGAACCGCCAAACCGAACTACAAACATCGCAGCCAACTAGATCGCAATCTTGAAATTTTCTTCGGCATCGTTCTGGGTCGTTTCCTCATTTGAATGCTGCTTGTGTTGACAGACATAAGGAAATTTAAGAAGGTCGCTGCTTTGGTACTGTGCGTAATCGACTCCTTTACCGTCTTAACCGCCGAACATTAGACAACTAGATGCTTGATCCGAACATTTGACCACCAGACGATTTGACTCGCCAACAAGGGATGAAAGATCTCGAATATGTCATGTCAAAAAGGCAAAGTAAGCAGCCTTGATTGTGGGCTGTCGGATGAAGTCAGTAAATCCTTCTTGGGTCACGTTCCTGTGGAAATAGTTACGATAGTTTGCGGCATCGTAATACACAGATATATTCTTAGAAAATTGGCAAACTGCGATTTGGTTTTTCTTCCATAAAAATGACGTGTGCAACTATCGCGTGAATGCGAGAGCGGAATTGGCATCACATATTGTCTCGCAGCACTCAAAGATGAAACATTTTCTATGCAGTGAATGCAATAAAATTTACTATTCTTCTAGTTTACTTCATCATCACATTATTTTCTTTCATAAGTACGCCTGCATTTTAGTGCTAGTTGATTTTCTGTTTTGAAATCAAATAATCAGAAAACAAAAGCTACCTGTTATCTGTTTATTACGTTTTCAAACGAAATGTGGCAAATGTATGATGGTACAGATGGGTAAGCTGTTGATGTTAGCAATACGCACCATCGAAATTTGTACACATCCATTTTGCGTTTCATTAAATCGATATTATCTTTGCTGCCGTTACCATTACTGTCACATATTTTCATTGAACGGTGAGCTAAGATTACTCTAGTTGTTCATTGCAAAGTTATGTCTTCTTCTCAGTGGTAAAAATCAAAAATACAGAATTCAGATCTGCTAAAATGAAAAGAAACAGACATGTGTACAACTAATTTTCGATTACAGAACAGAAAAACAGAAAAGCAACAAAACAGGCTGATTTGACTATTTTTGCCGACTAAAAACAAATTTACAGATTTTCAAATTTTCTTGTTTTTCTAGTTTTCTGATTTTGAAACAAAAAATCAAGTAGCACTAAAAGGTACGCGTACATAAGCTACCAATGCATGAAAAAAATCAATTGCTTTGACTGCAGCAAGAGCAAGAGCAAGTCTATTTCAGAGCTCATTATTCATGGTACGATTCATATAAAGAAACTCAAGCAAAGCACCGTTTACCGGTTAACGGCTGGTCAGACACTGCTTGAAATATCTGGAAACCGACTTTAAACTTATATATATATTCAAATTTATACAATTTACGGATGCAACAAATTTACGAAATTAAAAAATACGCAGTGTGATGGCTAAAAAAGTATCAAAAGTTTCGTTTCCACTTGATTCTTCTTTTTCTAGTGATCAGTCCGGACCGGACCGGGTCTCCCAACTGAAGTTCGCAATCTCGATGGTTGAAAAGGAAGGAGAGAAGGGTGATATGCAAAACAGCACAAGAAACTGCATAACCCACTGACAAAGACGAACGCCTCGATTTATATTATTGATGCACGAGTAGCCTAAATATTTAAATCGAAAATTTGTAAAATACCGTAAATAATCCCTATCAAAGTTTAAAAATCGGTTCCAATTGTCGTGAACATTCGCTTCTTGGTTTCTGATCTCTCATGGTATGCTTGAGGGCATTGACTGTGAGCGTCACCACTATCTTGTTTGCTTGCGTGAAACGGAAATTACACAACGCATTAAGTAAGATGTCATCAATTGAAAGTATAATATCATGGCAAGAATACATTCATATTGCGTTGGATATCTTAAGGCGTCACCTGCGCCGATCTACTAATTAACTAAATTATTTGCGCGTCGTTGATCGCAGAGATTGTTGAAGGGTTTCTGTCTCTCAATTTTCGCAACTTCTCAACGATAGAATTCATTGTATGAATCAGGGCAAAGCAGTGCTCTGCTTTATTCCTTTTTTCTGGTGATTAGTTGGCGTTTGTTTTTAGTGCAGAAAAGTAGGCCTCGCATTCAAAAAATACGAAAAATGATGATAATAATGAGTCATAAAAGCTTTGTTTAACGGTTTATATACTGAAGCAAAAGCAAAACAATGAAGAACTAAGTTCTGGTGCCACCACAATCATTCGTTTTGGACCTCAGAAATATGGGCAAACGTAGGGATAAATCAGTTATTCAACCTTCTTAGATATCAGCCATCGGCCTTCTGTGAATATTCAAATTGCTAATTCTGAATTTTTTTCAGACTTCTGCCGCATTTCTGTTCAAATGTTGCTGCTGTGCCTCATCGTAATTATTTTTGAGCATTTCAATTTTGTATGTTGCCAAAATACAGTAATCAAAGTGGGATTCATCGGAGATAGTTCGTTGATGAAGAATGCTGATGCAATTTTTCGACTCGCCATCTCTGACATGAACAATAAGGATCCAAATCAAATTATTACACTGGAGTAAGTCATTTTACAGAAGTTGAAAATATAATTTGGGCCTTCAATGTAATGTTATTAATGTAAATAAGCCATACCAGTAACCAGGAGGGGTCTAGCTACATACAGCCCTCCCCCCTTCTAACCGGGCCCGTTATGAAGCTACAGTCCACGCCAGAGACAATGGCTAAAAACCGCGCCCTCTGCGCGCCTGGTCATTTGATGGGCGTTGACCCAGATAAGACGCGCCTCTCAAAATGGCCAAGGGCGCGAAGGGGCGCAGGTTTTTAACCACAGTTTCTAGCGCGGACTGTTTCTGGCGTTTTGAATTTCGCGCCAAAATTCGGATCCGAAGTACCGTATCCCGGCAACCCCCCTCTCTGGCCGCCAGCATGTATGTAGCTGACCTCGGACCAGTGTTACGGGTATGGATGCAATAGTGTAGTCGAGCAAAAATACTGTACCCAGGGGGTGAGCGTTATGTCCGCTTCGTAAACATCCTTGTCAACACTTTGTTCGGTGAGCGCGACACGCCAGACACCCTTGTGGAAGGCGGTCTCCATCTCGACGACGTACTGCAGCAGTGGGTCGTGATTGTCGAAGGCTTGTTTCCAGCGCACCATCGCGCGACGTTCGTTACAGTCCACATCTGTTACTACCGGTTCCTCTGGCACATCTGAAGTTTACTAGTCAGAATTTTCGAACGGTTAACCGGAAATCCATCGAACACCCCTCAGTTAAATGTCGTGCGCTGTCAAAATCCAGATTTTATTGTATTGAGTATCATTACTTCGTATGATTTAAATCCATTTCTAGTAAACGTCCCGAAACGACATTTAGTCACTATTGCACGTCTAAAATTCTGGGGTAACGGTGCTTTCTACAGTACTCTCTTTACCGTCAAAGAAATTATGAATATAGATAACTTCACGCGATTATGCAAGTAACGATGGGGTACTGACCTCTAACAGTCAGCTGCATCCCACTTCGACGCTCATCGACCTCTGTTCTGGCCTATAATATTTACAGTTGTTAACACTGAAACTGCCACTTGAAACTCGCCATGCAATCGTAGAATCCGGAGTGTCGACCGCGCGCATTCAGTATTCTCAGATGGTTGGGCTTAGTCAAACTGTAAAATGAATTTTTTTCTTCATATTTGAGAGACAATGAAGAAAGACGGACGAATAGGTAGGGTCGGAGACGTTGATGACCTCTCCGTTGAGCATCCAACGATAATCGATGCCGAGTCGTTCATCACTTTTTGCTTCGCAACTCAGTTCGAGTCCATCGTTCGCTTCCATTACTCGCTTATTTGGCTTCGGCACATCCGTAAAATACGTTGGATCTTAAACAATTATGTGAGAATGATAAGTAACTGCAGCGCATGTTTTCTTACTGTAGACTTCAAGCATGTTGGTGGCGCGATTCAGTCCGTATTTGTTTGTCACATTGCAGTAGTAGAGGCCATCATCGGCGAAACTAGCATCGAAGATTTTCAGGGTATGGTTCGCATCGAGCTGGAAACCGAACGACTTTAGGAAGTCCGCGATGTGCCGCAACAGAAGCGAGCACTCCCACCTCAATCTTTCCTGTGACGAGACGCACTGGGTGATCTTTGGAGTCAACCCAACGAATGACTGGGTCTGGCGCGGCCTCTACTTCGCACGTCATTTCAACAGTTGTCTTAGTGACCACCTTGAATAAACGCTTCACGGGCATGTTGAATCGCGGTGCATGCGCTAAAAAAATTGCTTCTAAGATGCTGTAGGCATGAAAACGTTGTGAACGCAGCGGACCTCGGACGTTGACGAATGCGTTTGCAAAAACGTAGCCAAGTGAATTGGACGCATTGCACTGGTAGACCCCCGTGTCCACATCGTGATTGAGTTCCGTAATGCGAAGTACTCGGCCCCCATCCAGCGCAATTCGCCGAGGATTGTCCGCCACTTCTACAAAGACCACCGTGAAGCAATCAGATGAAAATACATCACCACTATCGCACCGTCAAATCGCCGCCCATTCATGAACCAGCGAATGAGCGGTTGCGGGTCGCCAGACGCTTCGCATCTCAACTCTGCCGTCGTCTCCTCGGCCTGATTGATGTCGGCAGGCGGTTTCGACTCCCAGAACGGGGCCGCTGCAAAAACATTACGCTCTCAGCAGGAAAAGCGTCTGTTTGACGGTGCACCGCCGCATACCAGTCACTTGCACCGCCATCCGATGAGTGATCCCCTGCGCCGAACACTCGTAGATGCCTTCGTCCGCTGGCAGCACCGGGTCGATGATGAGCGACTTGCCGAAGTCCGACTCGATCGAGAACAAGTCTCGAATCCGATTCTTCGGCAATTCCCCGTTCCCATCCGTCTTCCGCCAGTAGATTTGCGGTACTGGCCTGCAATAGAATTATTTTGGCAAAATATCAATTTTTCTTTTATGTACATTCCGCCGAAAATGCACATGAGCTTGAGACGCTCGCCAGCTTTCACTACGACATTTTCCGGAGAGAACCACAACTTCTCGGCACCGCGACCTTGCACACCTAAAATGAAATTGTTACAGCAGGTCGGTGAATCATTTATGCGATGCAAAGTACCTTTCTGAGATTCGGTCACTACAAGTTGCACCTCATCGCCAGCTCTGTATTCTCCTTGCAAGACGGGAGAGGTAGCTGCGCATTGGTAGATCAAATTGTCACGTCCATCGTGTTCCGTTACGTGAGAAAATTGAAGGTTGCCGTCCCCGTCAACTACGACAGATCCAATGATCCAAAGATTATTTCAAGTTCTACCAATTTTACCAGTGATATGTTTGCGTCGAATGGTTTCAATCACAGATGTTTTTTTGGTGTCGCGATAGAGCCAGAAGACGGATGGAATGGGGTCGCCGTGAGGTTTCGCGCAAGGAATCGTCAGCGATTCTCCTTGAACGACGGTGATTTTTCGGAGCTCTTTGCGGTTGAAGTGATCAAGTACTAGAAAAAAAGGAAATGGATATTGAAATGGTTAAAATGAGTGGACCATACCGCCTAACTGGACATGGACTCGATTAGAAACCGCTGTGCCGAAGATATTCGTCACGTAGCACTGATAATAGCCTTGGTCATTGCGAACTGGCCGTAAAAACACGATCGTTCCGGATTGACCCGGTTTCTGCCAAATTATTCGCTCTCCATCCACCTTCAATGCTTCTCCATTTCTTTCCCATCGGAATCTGACGAATAACAAAGCAATGTAAATGCTAGTCAATTAAGGATTTGTATTGTACTCTTCGGGATCGCCCGATGCCTGACAGTCCAGAGAAAACTTGGTCGGTGCTCCTGTGACGGGAATGTGAAACCATACTTCGGCATTTGACTGCACATCGAGCTTGGGTGGTCCGAGAACTGTAAATCCACTGTCAATTTTTTCTATTGTTTACATGTTGCGCTGTGAATTAGGTCTCAATGGACAAAGAGACTTAGATAGAAAACGGCGTTGCGAAAGAAGATGGTGACAACTAAGAAATGAGTCATTTTCTAACGAAGATGCAAATTTCGTTAGAATGCGGTGGGCATTCGTACGGAACGCAATTACGGATGGCGCTGAGCCGGGTGGCCGTCATCCCTTGACGAACGCACAGAGCCCACGGCCACAATTCGCATGCGCAGCGTTTCTCGCGTTAACGAAGCTGCCGTTACGCAAGCAATCCACATCGTCCATCGTTCGCTAATTATCGTAAAACTGTGCAACTGACCCAGGCCGGCGTCCGAAGGGTTGATCGCGAGCACTAAAGTGGCTGACGTGAGCAGCCACAGCATCGTCGCCACCAGACGCAGTATCCTGAATCTGAACGGACGCACAGTTATTGCGGTTGCGATACGGTGCATGACACGAAGCGGTCAGGGGCGAGGTAATAATTGTTGTTGAACGCCTCGACGGAGGTATTGGAACGACAATAGCCGCGACCTGTGAAATGGCGC
Organism: Plectus parietinus; assembly: GCA_034700205.1. NCBI lineage: Eukaryota > Metazoa > Nematoda > Chromadorea > Plectida > Plectidae > Plectus > Plectus parietinus. Next base: position 7,621 of record JAQGCX010001613.1, read on the forward strand.
GCAAGTGACGCGGTTACGGCCGACCGAATAAACGCGCCGCGTCGGCGACACATCCGGTCGCCAACAATGCCAAGTGACCAACGCCTCACCCGCCATCCGACCAAATCGACAGTCAACAATTCGGTCGTCGCACTAGGGGTTCCCTCCCATCCAGACGGTTCTCCGCGCCGCCCGAGGATGCCGTCCTCCGTCGGATCCGCCGCACCAACGGGACGGCGACACGCACGGCGGAAGACTGACCATCGGCCCATCAATTATTCCACTCGGCAAGGGCTGCACCGGAGGTCGGCTGGAAGGACGTCCATCTGGTCGCGTCCAGTCCATTTGCAATTTGCCGTTCCAAACAGGTGTCGTCATTGGCCCTCCTTTCGTCAATCAACTCGCATCATCCTCACACTGCACACCGTCCGCATATCCGGTCAACTTACTCATTTCCTAGCTCCATTTAGACTTCGCACGGACGAGTAGCCTGGGTAAATACGCAACGTGCGGCGACGACAACCAATCGCGACACCCGATGACAACAAAGTTATTTGGCGCCGTAACGGACGCGTCTCCAAGGACGAAGAACATGCGGCAACGAAATTCTCGAAAGAATCGATCTTGTCCGGCAATAACGACTCGGAAGCATGGGCAGACTTAACTCTCAGTCCGAGCGCGAGCGACACACTCACCGATCACTGCTATTCGCATCCATGACAGCTTCGATGGATGCTCGAACAGGGAGCGGCCAACAGGCTTTCGTCCGTACGCAATAAGTCGCCGAGAGAACAAGCAGATGCGTACACCGTACGCTCTTGACCTGCGTCGTCGCAGCCCAATCGTTTTCGCACAAAGGCGGCGATTATGGCGCAAACGCGTGGACAACAGGCCGCACACGACGCGTCCGCCGTCGCTAATCGAATGACCACCGGGGATTAGTGCGAATTAACGCCCAATCGTCCGTCGACGGACGGCCGCTCGTCTTCGTTGGTCGACGACGGTGGGTCGCGAAGGGACCCGTCTCTCCTGCCAACCACAGAGCTCGGCGCGTCGGAAAGGGAAGGGGAAGGGCAATTGGATGTCCAGAAGAGAAGGGCGTGCAGACAGGCAACGACTGGAACGGCGCCGTCCACGAAATGGCAATCGTCTATTGAAGCAGATCGCTTGATCGATGGACCGCGACAACTACTCGAGCATCGCCGAGCGAAAACGACCACTCGACAAGAAGAAAACTATTGCCCAGCGCCGAATACGCGGGTACCGACGCGTAGAGATGGGAGGGATGGATAGGGGAGGAACGGCGGCAAAAAAAGCGACAAAGAGCGCCAAGTCGGTACCATCGCAGCTCGACCACTAATCATTCGCGGGGCCCAGACAGGAATGAGTCAACGGAGGAACGGGGAGTTCAGCTCGGTCCGCTACTCATTCTCAACTCGCACTCGTCAGCACCCAACAAAACCGCACAGCTTAGCACCGTCGCGCCCTCTGTGCCCGTTGCGGCGCTTTTTTCGCGGGCAATCGACCCTATAAACCGCTCGGATGGCTGCTCGTTACAAAGACACAGCCGCCACCGAGGGCGTCGTCGTCCAGAAAAAGCAGTTGGTCCGTAAAAATCAAGCAGCGCGCCTGGCGCCGAAAACGTCTGCACTCGACCGCCAACGAACTGCCACGCCGTTTTTTCCCTCTGATAGTCGTGTCTGTTCGCTGGGCGCAAAACAGAAAACACGCCGACCGATCACATCGCGCTGTAAAGCGCCGACAAACGATTGGAGCAGTTGCAGCGCGTCGGCCGCCCACACCATGACAGAAGACGACCAACTGACCGCCCGCCCAATTAGGCGGGGCACTTGGGCGTGTCCGCGACCGGCGCTAAAGACCCACTAACGACGCCGCTGTCGAAAACTTCGTCACCATCCAGCATCGATTCGGAAACTGGCCATCTGCGTTCCGCCGCTCGCAGTGGCCCAAATTAATTCTGCTCAGCTTCGGACTAGCCGCAGGACACCACCCCGCATCCCCCCACGCCCCATAGCGGCCATAAAGTCGCGGAAAGCTCGCGTGATGACCACCGACCAAACGCCCGGCGTCGCTCAGCTGATTGTCATCGAATGTCAACCGAAAATAGATCTGCAAGTTCCTCAAAGACGCCCAGCCGTCACAATGCACAAATATCACAATGCCGAAATATCACAATGGACACAATATGGCAGAATCAAATGTACTGACCTGCTCATTGCCGCTGCGTCGCAGAGCCACCAACTCGTAGGGTTGTGGATTATGTCGCTCACTCGACCGTCTATAACGAAGCCCAGCAATATTTCACGTGTGGAGGGACGCGCCGCGCAAAGACGCAATAACGGACACCTCCCGCCGACACAAGACCGATGGCCGTCCCGCGAAGAAGAAGGCAAATTTAAATCGCGTGCGTCTCTAGGATCATTCATATTCATTTGCGAGCGTCCAAGTGCCGGCCGCCGACGGCCGTTCGCTGGATTCGATCAACGAGCCGCGCATTAAACCGACTCGATCGCCGAAGCGACCGGCGAGTACCTGCGGGCGGCTTCAAGGCGCCGAGTGGGCAGCCGCTTCACGACCGCCCGGCTGCTGCCCACTGCCTCCACGCTGCGCCTGCTGTCCCCAACCGCTCCGCCGACCAATTTGTCCTGCTCGGCGTCAGCTGCAAATAGCCGCTCGCACCTCGCAACGGACCGAGTCGCCGCTTCCTTCTCGGATCGCCTTACCAGTACACCATAGCTGTAGCTGCAGGGGGGAGGGGATAGGACCTCGGCCGGGAGAGGGGAGGGGGTACCCTCCGTGTCAGGATTTCGCCCGCGAATTCAAAAAAGTCAAAAAAAATTTCCGGAGGGGGATGACGATATTTGGCTAATTAAACGAATTAATGATATGATGTGGAAACGGAAAACGACGGCGAACGATTGAGAACGACATGGTCGTTTTTTG